>PVIU01002482.1:0-171388 GCA_004026605.1 Ondatra zibethicus | reverse complement strand
GGACTCGCCCTTCCCCCAAGGCCTCAGCCCGGGTGGGCCGAGCTCAGGTGCAGCCGGGACAGGGTCCAGATGAATCCGCGGAAGCTAGTTGGGCGAGGATCCTGGTCCCAAAAGCAGGCCTACTGAGGGTTGCCAGCTCCTCTCTGCTCGGCTCCGTGGGACAAAGGAGGCCCCCTAGCAGCGGACTCGCCCTTCCCCCAAGGCCTCAGCCCGGGTGGGCCGAGCTCAGGTGCAGCCGGGACAGGGTCCAGATGAATCCGCGGAAGCTGGTTGGGCGAGGATCCCGGTCCCAAAAGCAGGCCTACTGAGGGTTGCCAGCTCCTCTCTGCTCGGCTCCGTGGGACATGACAAGAACTTCTTGTCTTCCAGGGTCAAAAACAGGTTCCTCATTTTATTTGAGGCCCTCCCTCGCAGTACTTTTAATATCTATTTTTCTACAGTTTATGATAACTTAGATATATGCAAGATGTTATCGAGTTTGTTATGTTCTTCACTTCTTGTTGAGTCTTCATCTTTGATATTCATATTTTTACTAATACTGAAGGCAATTTAAGCCTTTTTTTCTCTCTCGTGTTCTTGAAAAGACTGTATAACAGTTACTCAAATATTTTCAGTATTTGTTAATACAGTTTGGGGCCAGAAAAATATTTTTGACTGACTAAATTGTTTTCTAATATCATGTCAGTTGGAGAGGGGGCTCTTCATGGTCTGATTGAGACCATCTAAGTGTAATAACCTTGTTTCTGTTCTGAAGGGAAAAGGGACAGAAAAACAGTTTGGGGTGCCAAAATCTGTATGTAATCTCTAACGGTGGCATATTTATTTATTAATTAGGGATACACACACACACACACACACACACACACACACACACACACACACCATAGGCACCCTTTCTTTTTGATGTCTGAAGTCCAGAGTGAGTTTTACTGTGCTAAAGATCTGAGAGCCTTTTATTTATGGTTGCTCTGGAGAAGTATATGTTTCCCTCCTTTCCAAGCCTGAGAAGCCCTGCGCATCTGCCAAGCTAGTTTGGGACCTAACCAGGCTACATAGTGCTTTGAAGGCCAGCGGAGGTATTTTAGTGAGTTTGTGTCTCAAAATAAAAAGCAAAAAGAAGACTAGTAATATAACTCAAGGTTAGAGTACTTGCCTAGTAGGAGTGGTGCCTAAGGTTCAATTCCATTAGTACCGTAAATTAATAAGAGATAATCAATTGAATAACTAAATAATAAATAAAATAGTGAATGGCTCTGCTGGTTACAAAGACACTGAGTTAAAAACCATCCCCCAAATTCATCTCTGAAAATTCATACTCCACATGATAAAAAAAATCCCCCAAACTACTGGGGCAGGAGATAGTAGATAAATAAAAGGAAAATGGTTTTCAAACTTTGAAGGGAAATTATTTCTAATTTAAAATTCTATATATTCAATTCTCAATCAGATGTGTAAAATCGTGATATTTTCTGTTATGCAAAAATCTCGGAGACTTCCTAGTATCGTCTCAAGAAGCCATGAGAAATTGTGTTTCCTAAAGGGATCTAGAGATTAGAGTGCATGACACAGCCGAGAGGGAGGGCTCACTGGGAAGACAGTCACACAGCCTAAAGCAACGTGCTCATCTTGGAACAGGAAGCAGGATATTCCCAAGGAAGGATGTTGACTGTTGGTTTTGAATGAGAAAATTTGCATGACTTACAGAGTGTGGGCTGTGACCTTCCGTGCACACTGAAGCATAGAATACCAACCCCAGGTAGGGAAAAATGAGTCCAGGAAAAGTCATTCTCTACTTCTTGCCACTAAGGAACTAAAATGCTATACACTCGGCCATGAATAATGTTCACAAGTTCATAATAATGCAATATGACAGAGCTGTGATAACACCTTGCTGGGAGGATGAAAGGTAAAAAAGAATGGATAGGGCAAGGGATGGGGAAGGAGGGAGGTGATACAACCTACTTTTTTCCACAGTAGAAAGCCAGAAGATGGTATCCAAAGCAAAACCACATAGAGACAACCCATACACCTGTTTAGAACTGTGGGAGCAAACTGGAAGGAGAGGACGGATGGACGGATGCCGAAGAACCGAAAATACCTGTCATTGGACTGTGCCCTTCTGTTTAAGGAAAAGCTAGATGGAAGAATATAGGGTTTGGGTACAACAAAAAGGGATTCAAATGAAATTACACATGCATGTACGTGCACGTGCAATAATAATAACAACACTATTTATTGACTACGTATGAGGTCCAAGCCATGTTGTTACTTTATTGGATTAGCTTTGCTCCTGCTTCAGTCACCTAGTATATTCTAAGGGCTTAACTATTAGAGGCAATGATACTAGTTTCCAATAATAAAACCCAGTCGGAGTACACACTTTAAAGTTAAGCACACACAATCTCTCATGTGTATCGAGTACTGTTCCAACAGTCTGAGTTCGCAGCTGTTTTTGAAGTAAGGTCAGAGGACTTGGCACTCCACGTGGAATTCTCTTCTCTCCAGCTCTCTAGACAGTCTTCAGGGTTACCTGGGAGTGAAACTGAGCTGGCTTATAAGTTAACTTTCCCAAGTCTACTTATCTAGAAACCAAAGGTAATTATAAACCCAGCTGGGAAGGACAGTTTAAGTTTGCTCAGTGCTTACATGGTAACATATGGGTCGTTTCTCTCTCTGTGTGTGTGTGTGTGTATGTGTGTGTGTGTATGCGTGTGTGTGTCCTGAAAACAAACAAAATTCACCCATGTTTGGCCCTTGGGAAAGAGGACATCTGTCCAGGGTGTTACCAGTTAAACCAAAAAAGTTTTTCCTCTTATGTATGAAACCTGCAGGCCCTTCCATCTCCTTTGAGGCCCCTCCTCAGGTGTCCCATGTTTAGTGTCTGTAGGAACAGAAGAGGAAAGGGGATGGGGTTGGGGGTGGACGGGACTGCCAGGTCCTTAGGACGAGCTTCTAGCTAGTGGTAAGCTAAGGGTAACCGCCTCTGCGCAGGAGAGAAACTGGGAGGAGCCCAGGAGGTCACCGACTGGTGGAATCAGTCTCCTCCATGGCCGCCCAGGGATGCGAGTTGTCTCTGTGGCAGTGGCTGTCCCTGCTGCTGTCACTACTGCTGGGGACGAGAGCTGCCGCAGCGCGATGGAGCGGGGAGGGCACCACGCCGCATTTGCAAAGCATCTTCCTGGGTCGCTGTGCAGAGTACACCACACTGCTGAGCCTCCAGCCCGGGTGAGCGCTAAGTTAGAAAGCGAAAAGGGAAATAGAGGGGCTTTGGAAAGTCAGGCAGGGGAAACTGGGGTCTCCATGCAAGTAATTCTCAGAGATAGGGGCCTGAGTGGATTGGATCTCCAGGCTCAGGAGAGTGCCGACGAGGCAGGCTGTCCTGCGGTGGAGCGATGAGAGAGGTGTGCACGCCAGCACAAATACCAGTCTACAGATGAGTTTGTCTGTGCCTCGCCAGCTAACAGAGGTCTCTAGCAGCAACTGCTGAAGTCCGCCTTTGGGAATTTCAGGTCCTCTGACATAGAGGACCTGAAGTTTTTTCTCCTTGTGCCCTCATGTCCTTCAAACTCCCATCTCCTTTAGGGCCCCTCCACGAGGTGTCTTTTGCCAGAGGATGACCCAAGTTTAGTGTCTGTCTAAACTGAAGAAGAAAGGGGATGGAGAGGGAGCCACCAAGTGACATTAGGATGAGCAGCTCGGCTCGAGGACCCTGGCTTCCTCTGTCTTGCGCATATTGTGCATCCCACTGAATGTTTTCCTCCTTTGGACCCGCTTTTTGGGTTGATATAATAACCCTTTGTCGTGCCAGCTGTATTTAATTGTTATGCAATTCAGTGGAGAGGGAGGACGAGTGGGAGGGAGGAAGAAAGAGAGAGAGAGAGAGAGAGAGAGAGAGAGAGAGAGAGAGAGAGAACTAAGGAGTGGGGATAGTCATCTCTAACAAAGGGGAAGAAAAATGACCATTGCATAGGAAGTGCAAAAGGTGGTTTGTACCTCAGGAGTGAAATTGCCCCTGGAGCACCTCTGCTGAGGCAGAAGAAGCCACTCCCAGCACTTATCTTCTATCCACTTCTGTCTTCCTCCTGACCTGGCCTCTGGGATCCAGAAACCCACCCTCAAGGACCTGAACAATGGGTCCCACTCTTGTGTCTAAAAGAATAGATGAAAGCAAGAGGTGTGGCTCAGTGGTAGCAGAACCAGATGCTGCACAGTTTATTGAAATTGTCACCTTCTGCCTTTAATCCCAGCCCTCAGGAGGCAGAGGCAGGCAGGGCTCTGAGTTCAAGGCTAGCCTGGTCTACAGAGTGAGTTCTAGGATAGCCAAGGCTACTCAGAGAAACCCTATCTCAAAAAACAAAAAGCAGCAACAACAAAACCCCCTAAAACCAACCAAACAGAAACACAAAAGAAAAAAGAAAAGGAAAGAAATTGTCAATTTATAGCTATGCTTCCCCCGTGTCCTTTTCTGCCTATGCTGTGAGCCTGGGAAAAAATAAACTACTTACAACTGGAGAACTGCTTTTCCTCTCACAGTGGAAAAGCTTCACAGTGCATTGTGGTGCCCTTTGGATTTTCTTTTGGTAACTTGCAGTGTGTGTGTGTGTGTGTGTGTGTGTGTGTGTGTGTGTGTGTGTGTGTGTATGTGTGTGTGTGATGTCCCTGTGTCCACACAGAGGCCAGAGGGGAACACTGGGTGTCCTGCTCTGTAATTTTCCGACTCTATCAACGTCTAGTCCAAAAGCTAGAGCTAGCCTGGCAGACAGCAAGCCCCGGTCATCCTCCTGTTTCCGCATCATGCAATGCTGGTGTTAGAGGTACAGGCAGCCACACATGGGCAGGAGGGGGTGGGGGATGGGGTCGTTGAGTTCAAGTCCACATGCTCCCACCACAAGAGCCTTACCTTCTGAAGTGTCTCCGCAGTCCTGACTGGTACTTTTACACAGGCACCAGAACTGCACAGCCATCTGGGAGGCCTTCAAGGCGGTGCTAGACAAGGATCCCTGCTCTGTGCTTCCCTCGGACTATGACCTCTTCATCAACCTCTCCAGGCACTCCCTTCCTAGAGACAAGGTAAGGACAACCACCTCAGATATGACCAAAAATTAATGTTTACGTTTATGCTGCATTTTCTGCTTCTTTGTTGATAAAAAGCAGATGCGTAATTTAAAACTGGACATCTCTCAGAGGTTTAGTGAGCTAGCTGATAAACTCAATAAATCCTTCTGCATTCCTGGTGTTGTATTAAGGGTTAGGGATACCAAGTAAAAGACAGTTTTCCAGTCTCTGAAGAGACTGGACTACTGAGGAGCAGATGAGACAGCTGCCAGGAATATTGTTACCTGTGCTGGATGAAGATGTGATTTACCCTGGAAGGAGCCCGGTGTGCTGTAAAGAGTGAGGCGTTTTTGAAGCACTGGGCATTCTAGCAAGGACACCACACAATTGCATGCCATCTTAACCACAGCTACAGCATGAGGCTAAAGCCTCTGCTCCTTATTTTCCAAAGCGAGGCACAGGGAGATAAAATGCCATGGTCAAAATCACACAACTAGCATGGGTCAGAGCTAGGCTTCCAGCCCTGGTCCCTTAATCCTTTTTAATGCAAGGGTCTTACCAGTGGTACACATATTTCAGACTACTGGAAAAATATGTCATTATCGTCTATGTCAGTGGTTCTCGACTGTGGGTTGCAACCCATTTCAGAAACTTTCGTCTCCAAAATATATTTTCATTAAAATTCCTAACAGTAGCGAAATTACAGTTGGAAAGTAGCAATGAAATTAATTTTACGGATGGGGATTGCTGTAACATGTGGAACTGTATTAAAGGGCAGCAGCATTAGGAAGGATGAGAAGCACTGGTCTACATGGTGTGTGTGCAATACAGGAACGGGAGAGGCAGCACTCTTCAAACAGACAGTAGCGACAAGGAGAAAGAAAGCGGAGGCTGGCAGCAGGTTCCAGTTCCACGAGGAATGGGTGCTGATTTGTCTTGGTGACAACTGCAATGTGTTTTCATTTTCCTTCCCATTTCCACTCCTGGTTGGGTCTCACCAGTCGCTGTTCTGGGAGAATAACCACCTACTGGTTACCAGCTTTGCAGAGAATGCACGTCGCTTTATGCCCCTCTGCGACGTTCTGTATGGCAAGGTTGGAGATTTCCTGAGCTGGTGTCGACAGGAAAACACCCCTGGTAAGACTTTTGCATACATCGCCAGAAAGTAATGGCTCCTCTACCTGCAAATTTACCTTTCATGCTCTTTTCTTTTCTTTTTAAAGGCATATTTTTTTAATTTTATTGATTTTTATTGATGTCTACATTTTTCTCTGTTTATTTTCATATATGTTCATCTCATGTAATCCTTCCCAAATCTTCTGAGGTAAGTGACATCTATAGCAATGGATAATAACAATAATGGGTAGAATGTCATCACCTTTGCTGTAGGCTGTTACATGTATTCGGACACATTAATTCCAGAATTCACACATTATCCTTTTAATCCTATCATTATTCCTAATTTGGCAAGTGTGGAAACTGAGGCATGGCTTGATTAAGGAAACTGCTTAGGAATGTATAATCCAGCAAGCTGTGTAGTCTCACAATCTGACTTTATAAGTCTAATCCAGCAGGACTCTACTTTTATTTCTTTATTTCCCAGAGGGGAAAATGAGGCTTGAGACAGTAAATGCATTGTGTGCATTGTCCCAAACCCATGCCAAATATGGAATTAGCAAATACTTTACATTATTAGTATTATTATTAGCAAATACTTTACATTAAGGCATTTCCAAAATGAAATGCATTTGCGTACTTTCCCCCCAGGACTTGATTACCAGTCCTGCCCCACGTCGGAAGACTGTGAAAACAATGCCGTGGACTCCTATTGGAAAAGGGCATCCATGCAGGTAACCCTGGGAAGGGCAAACAAGGGTTGAGCGTGCGTGGATTCTGTGAACTGGATCCCAGGCTGTTACCTCATCTCGGCGAGTCTTCCTTTCCACTTTCCTGACTTTTCTGACTCCGTTTCTCTGCCCCACAAAGTTGTGAGGGTTTAAGGAGATAAAATACTTAATGCAGTGGCTGGTGCAGAGAAAAACATTTGGCAAGCATTAACTATACACGGGGATAGTGCATTGTCAGCATTCCTGGCGCAGTGCTTCAAAGTCATGGTACTTAATAGTGCTATGTAAAATGGGAGCAATCTCTACTTTACAGACAAGCCTGGGGCACATAGACTTAGATGTGGGCATCAGAGATATTCACAGAGTATCATTAATGGCAGAAGAGCCGGTAGGTTCTCAATAAGCTGGCGCAACAGAAATGTTCCGAAGGTATGTCTGTATTTCAGAGGCTATTGCCACAGAGTTGATGGTGGCTGTCAGTAGCTATAAAAAATGATGTCATGTATAGCTTACATTCCCTGCCTCAAGCATTGGAGTAAAGATTAGAAATATTGAGAGTTCAGTCTGTAGGTAAGTGCTGATGATTAACTGTCAATCATGCTGATCAAGAAGCAAGTGAAGGACAGGGTACTTCCGCTACTCCTCTTTCAGAAGTGGTGTGTCTTTGCCTCCCATTGCCACTGTCTACTTTACTCTCCAGGTGTTCTGTGGGTCCACTGATTGGGTGGACCTTCCACCAGGGTTAAGCAAAGGACCCCCTGCAAGCACAAGGCCTCATGCGGAGCACTGTGTGCTCCTGCCAGTCCCAGTGTGAGCAGTGTGAGCAGTGTGAGCCCTACTTTCCCAGGGCTTCATCTGAAATACAGTAGCTGCCCAAGTTTCTTATTGGAGACTGGAAGGCCTAACACCCCTATAAAGGTGCCATACCGACACTGTCTGTGAAACAACTGTAGCGGGCTGGAAAGATGGCTCAGCAGTTAAGAGCACTAACAACTTTCCCAGAGGACCCACACTCAAGTCTCAGCATCCTCATGGCAGCTCACAACTGTCTGTAACTCCAGCTCTAGTCAATCTGACACCCTCATACATACATGCAGGCCAAACACCAATGCACATAAAATAAAAATAAATAAATTATTAGAAAAGAGAGAGAAACCTGTAAATAGGTACCAAAGCTACATTTGAGCTGGGTAGAGGTGGATCTCTGTGAGTTGGAGCCAGCCTGGTCTACAGAGCTAGTTCCGGGGCAGTCAAGGCAACACAAAGAAACCCTGCCTCAAAAGCAAACAAACACACAAAACACACACAGAAAACACACAGAGAAAAAAAAAAGAATCGTAGTACATGCCACCATGAACCTGCTTAACTTTAAAGTGTGTACTCCGACTGGGATTTATTATTGGAAACTAGTATCAGTGCCTCTAATTTTTAAGCCCTTAGAATATACTAGGTGGTTGAAGCAGGAGCAAAGCTAACCCAGTATAGTAACAACATGGCTTGAACCTCATAAGCAGTCAATAAATGTTCTTGTTATTATTATTATTTGTGGTGCTGGGGAACATATTTAGGGCTTGGCACATATCCAGCAAAGGTCCTACCATGAGCTACATCCCAGAATAAATGTTGCTATGACTTTAAACATTTCATCTTTACATCAACCAATCCTTTGAGGTAGCTGTTTGTTCAGACTTGGAACATTCATTACAAAGAGCGCAACAGGCTTTCCTAAGTTTAAAATCGTAATAAGCCGGTGAGCCAGGATCTGAAAACATGGCTCTCCAGCTTCAGAGACTGAATCTTCAGCCACTGTTTGCTATACCTTTGCTGCATGCGTTCCCACACACTTTGCAGATTTTTCCCACTGCCGATGCTGTCCCTGCTCATGACAGAGAATGACAAGGCAGAGGAAGACAAGTGAGATCACCCATGATGTTCCTGCCACCCAAATGCTACCTACCCTTTAACACACAGAGGTTACAGACGTCGGCCTCTGAAGACCTAACTCTTACTGTTCGTACTTTTGGAAGCAGCTGGAGACAAATGGCACAAAATGTGCCTCTGCTTTGGAGCACATGGTATCAGGTGTCCTCTTATTATTATTATTATTAGTGAGCAAACCTGTCCTGTGAGGCTCAGTGACACGGAATCCACCACCACCTACCCTTTATTCTAGAACAATCATTTAAGAGGGAAATTACGTGCACTGAACTAGAGCTCTGGGAACAAGACTACCTAGACACCCATTTATTTGATTGTTTATTTATTGATATCAGAAACTGAACTCGAGACCTATTGCATGCCAGCATGTCTGAGCTACACCCTTGCTCAATTATATTATAGCAAAGCGCATCTTCTGTTCATGTAATCTCGCACTTTGTTTTGAATGTAAATGCTCCCTATGGTATTGCATAGCCTGTGTAGATTCTTACTAGTGACACGTTAATAATCCAGACTTCGGTTTTATGTTGGTACGTAGTGGAAACTGTACACCAGTCCCTTGCAGTGCCAAGCTGGTGAGCATGTTTTGGTCTTGCGAGCCATGCCACAGTGTGCTTGCTTGTGTGCAGTGCTTGTGGTGGGACTCTGTATTGCTTGCCAAAGACAGCTGGCTTGTTTTCTGCACCTGTGGCTTGTACGGCTTCATGCAGTTACTTACATGTGACTTGCGTGGGCCAATGAGATGTGAGTGAGAGTGACGTTCTGTGACTCGTAGGCCAGGCCACCGGCTCTTCTCTCTCCCTGGCAGTTAACAACTTTGCAGGTGTGGAGTCTGTCTGTCATGTCAGCTCAGCCTAGCTTATTCTAGCTGACAGGATGCCATGCATTTAGTATCATGTCCTTGGGCTGAGGCACCAAACATGGGATTACTGAGTCGGGGACTACCAGTAGGGACTTTCAAGGTGATTTGCTTCTCCAAATGAAACCATCTTCATCTCTACTAGCCTTGTGAAATGCCAACTCCCGCCCCCTGAAAACTACAAATTTAAAAAAAATTCTAAAGCTGCTTTAAAAGCACACACACACACACACACACACACACACACACACACGAGAGACATCACTTCATTTCCTCAAAAATGTCTTTCTTCTTGCAGTATTCAAGAGACAGTTCTGGGGTGATCAATGTCATGCTGAATGGCTCAGAGCCCAAAGGAGCCTATCCCGTGAAAGGGTAAGAACTTCAAAACCCAAGGACTAGAAAATCGTCCCAGTCCCAATTTAATGCTTGCTTTTGTAAAGTCCAGTAAAGAGAAACAGTTGAGTGTGTGGCAAATGTGGTAATTAGAGCCAGGTCTACACTTGAACCATTAAGAGTTACAAAGACACGAGCGAAGATTCAAATGTAGAGGTAAGAAGAGCTGTTGGAGGGATACAGGTCAGCGGTGGTGCTTGTCTGGCAAACACAAGGGCCTCTGTCTGATCCCTAGAACCTAGGTGAAAAATCCAGAGGTGACAACACATTTGTAATCCAAGTCCTGGGATGGCAGAGACAAGTGGATCTCTGGGACTCTCAGTTCCAGCCTAGCAGACTTGACCAGTTCCAGGCCAGAGAGATTGGACAGCACCCGATTTTGTCCTCATAAGCACATGCACACATGCATGTGCTCCCTCACACACATAAACATGGGCATGTACAAAGAATGTCAAAAGAACCCTAGAAACCTTTTTGGAGGGAGGGGAGACAGGGTCTCTGAATAGCCCTGCTTGTCCTGGAATTCACTAAGTAGACCAGACTGGCCTCAAACTCAAAAACTCATTTACCTCTATGTCACTAGTGCTGGGTTTAAAGATGTGCAGCACCACACCCAACTTTCCTAGAAACTTTTAAAATAACTAATATCTAAATAAACTAACAGCCCAAATGGAGAGTGATCATGCTGTGTTAAGACATGAAATGATCTCCTAGACTGGAGACAGGGCTCGATGTCGGAGAACTTGCCTAGCATGTACCCATTCGACACCATGGAAGAACAAGGAAAAAAATGTCCTCTCTGTCTCCCAGGTTTTTTGCAGATTTTGAAATCCCATACTTACAAAAGGATAAAATCACAAGAATTGAGATCTGGGTCATGCATGAAGTTGGGGGACCCATTGTGTAAGTTATGGGGCTTGGGGTGGCAGCTGTGCGGTCTTGCTTTGCTTGGCTATGATCTAATCAGGGCCCCTTTGCACTTAGCTTTAGGGACCTGCCAGCCTTCTGTTTCTAATGTGACTGGTAGCGAAGGCTGACTCTCGGGAATGCCAGTGTACTCCCAGCCAGACGCAATGCTGATCTTTATGAGTGGCGTGGGAGCTTCGGGTAAATGAGTTTCTTACACATCCGTGAAGGTCAAAGCCAGTTTCTTTTCTCGTATCTCTTGAACGCTCAGTACCCTCACCAGGGTTTTCAAAATCAGCACAGTGCTCTGTGACGAAGCCTTTGCTCTCCATGGAGCAACCACTTCTGCAACTAGTGGTGCTGGCTAAGCCGTGAGGACCAAAACTTTGAAGAACTCCGTCTTCGCAGAAACTATCTGAGTTTATATATAAGCAAGGGTGGAACTCGTTTTTTTTTTTTTTTTCGTGAATGAACGCCACTGCCAAGCACCCTAAGATAACTTCCCTATTTCCTTGGCTCCTGGTTTGCAAACATTTCTACCCTGTCGCTTAAATAGTGCCATTTGCTTCAGAAGCTTGGCGATGAGGCCATAGCCAGTTTTATGCCCATGTGGAAACTTCAGAGGAGAGCTGGGCCCAATTCTTCAGAGCTCTGATACTGCATGGAGGAGAATATTGCCAAACCCTGCAGTCTCATCACTCTGCTTGACTGTGTAGGTTTCCCAGAAGCCACAGCTCCTGAACCAGAAGGTTTTCCGTGTTCCCTTTGAAAGAAGAACACGAGGGAGTGGCCGAAAGATCTTTGGTTGACACTGAAACATATTTTACTTTGTTTTCCTCTTTCTTTAATCTGTTTGTTTAAAAGATACATTGGTCTGTGCTTTAGGGAATCCTGTGGCGAAGGCAGTGTGAAAATCCTGGAAGACAGACTGGAGGCCCTGGGGTTCCAGCACAATTGCATCGATGACTACCGGTAGGTGGCGCTATGTATAACCACTTTGAGAGATTAAAGCGATTCAAAGGGTTGGTTTTGCAGGAATCCGCTCCAAAGGCCAGGGTTGCCACTTCTGGGTTGCCTATGGAAGTGTGGACAGGGAGAACCTTTCTGAGTCCCTTTTAAGGACAGTTGGGGGATGCTAAAAGCAGAAATTTATCATTTACCTATGTCCACTTTCTCCCTCCAGCCTCGGTGGATGTGTGATGGAATTGGAGACTAAGCGCTGTGGTTTCCATATCTTAGAACACAGGACAAAAGCTACTGAGATGCGCATTTGATAGATGGGTCTTGGCCGTAGACAGTATGAAAAATCATAACAGCTACTGTTTGTTGAGACACTGTGACCCACACTTTGTATGCTTTGCCTCAGGTGTCATTGAGGGTCTTCCTATACAGGCATTAGCAAATCTTGGCTCTAAGCCGGGGTAGGTGTAATCCTCCCCTGAACTCAGAATCCCTGTCTCCTGTCTCCATTTCTCTCTAACCCATCTCCCCACCCCCCCCCTCTCTCCAATACAGGGTTTCTCTATATAGCCCTGGCTGTCCTGGAACTTACTTTGTAGACCAGGGTGACCTTGAACTCCACCTGCCTCTGCCTCCTGGGTGCTGAAATGTGTGCACCAGCACCACCTCAGCTCTTAAGTGTTCAAACCTAATGGTTTTCCAGGGGCTCGAGCTCAGCCCTGGCAGGCTTTCTTAGACACTAACGGGTGTGCCTGGGTGGAAAAGGCACCAGGAGCATTCTTGCCCAACACCATCATCTTGCTGCTTCTGTCTTCCTAGAGTTGTATGAGCTCTGTCATTCTCCCAACAGACTGAAACCTCTGGATGTGTTGGTCATGCCATCCCTGTTCCAGGCCCCCTTGACCCTAACCAGTGCCCTTTTGCTCATTGTTGCTCATGCTCACGCAAATGCAAAGCTTAGGTGCTATCTATCATCCACTTTTAAAAGTAAAACTAAGCAAATATACTCTTCTGGACATCCAACCCACATCCAGGAAAATTACAGATTTGCATACAACGTTGCACGATCAAGTTCAGTCTGCTGCAGCCCTCAGGTACCAGGTAGAAGAATACAACCAGCACCTGGGTGTCCGCCAGGCTCTCTCTTGGGCACAGCTGTCTGCTTTGGTGGTAATCACTGGCTAGATTTGTAGTGTCACAAATTTGTTTTATCCGTCTTTGGGCTATAAAACTTGTCTGTTTTTAGATGAGTCACAGAGGTTAAATGACAGGCCCAAGGTCAATACGCAAGGTCAAAGTTGGTTTTTGAATCCAACTTGGTGTAGCCTTGAAGCATATATCCCCCAGCACCCCGTACTAATGTTCCTTCCTGAGCCAAAGCACTGTTATTAGAAATGCATCTAAATAGACAATTCTTACTGTATTATACAGCTCAATGATAGGGACAGCTGTGGCTACGGATTTCAGAGATACCACCTCTTTTCTCTGGCTCAAGAACTCTCTAGAATGTCTCTCTCTCCAATCACTAGGCCATGCTGGATCAGTCAGGCCAGACTCAGAAGCCTCCTCCCAGATCACAACTCCTCTGGGTCCCAGCCTGTTTTCTTTCTTTCTCCTGTGATCCCCACACAGCTTGCTGTTGGTTCTTGGACTCCAAGCTTCACTCAGCTCCTGCTGACTGCTATTCTGTTAAGGCTTTTCTATTGCTCCTGGGTAGCAAAGAAGCAAAAGTGCAAAGGCTAACCACTCAAAGGTCAACATAAGTGTAGGCGAGGGCCTCCCCACCCTCAGAATTCAGTGGAGTCACCTCTTGTCCTGTGTCAGCCAGAGTTCACATCAGAGTTCTTGGTGAGACTGGTGGAGCCTTATCAACCCACAGAGACTCACTCCTCCTGGTTGGACCGGCTAATATCACACTGGATCAGACTCGATGAGATCCAATGCCTGTCTTTGGTAAAAAACAATAACAGCTACATTTAATTTTTTATGAATATGTATTGACCAATCACATCTGTTGTCCCAGGCACTCATGAGGCCAAGGTGGGAGGATGACTAGAGCCCAGCAGGAGTTTTAAGACCAGCCTAGGCAGCATAGTGAGGCAATACCTCAAAACCCACTCCTAATAAAATGTATGTATGTACAGTAGACTTCCCTGCGGGGTAGATGAGTCTAAGTGGGAATCACAGAGCACGCACTGAGTGACAGTGTAAGGCCCTCACTTCTCTCAACTCTTTCCAGTCATCTGGTCACAGAGGCATTCCCTTAGCCTGCCTCATAATTCATGACTTCTGTGTCACTGTTGTCTGCTCCTATTTCCTTTGCTGTTTTCCTTCCCTCCTGGGTGCCCCAGAACTTCACATTTTCTGGCGTGGTTGTACTAGGCAATTGAGCATTCTTTGCTGGAGCCAGAGCATGGCCATCATCCCTCATGTGTTTTAGGTTCAACCTTCTGTCCAAAGTACACAGTGGAAAGGTTTTCTTTTTTAAAAAATATTTATTCATTATGTATACAATATTCTGTCTGCATGCATGCCTGAAAGTCAGAAGAGGGCACCAGACTTCATTACAGATGGTTGTGAGCCACCATGTGGTTGCTGGGAATTGAATTCAGGACCTTTGGAAGAGCAGGCAATGCTCTTAACCTCTGAGCCATCTCTCCAGCCCCAGAAAGGTTTTCTTAATGAAGTAGGATGTGCAGGCAGAAAGGGCCTGGATGACCTAAAATATTCAAAGTTAGCATGCTAACGCATGATGTTTCCCATGTTGTGAGAACGTGGGAGAATCACTGTGAGCAGTTTTAGATGCAACAAATTGCAGTTGAAAGTAAGATTAACTCCATTGGAGGGTTGAGTGGTTAAATGACACAATCTGAATAAAACACACAATCGAAATTTCTGATACATAGTAAAAGCTTGATAAATGCTAGCTTTTGTGAGAAGGGTGTTGGAACAGGGTCTCACTGTGCAGCCCTGGCTGCCCTGAAACTCTCTATGGAGATCAGGCTGGCCTCAAACTCACAGCGATCTCCCTGCCTCTGCCTTCCTTCCTAGTGTTGGGATTGAAGGTGTGCACCACTCCCAGCCTACATAGTATTTATAAAGGAGTTTATAAAGGAATTGCTTGTGGGATCTTCAGAGATGCATTTTGTGTTTCCAGTGCTTTTTAGACAAATCATGAATGTTTAATGGGTGGACATTATTTGGGAAATCTCCTAAGGA
Source organism: Ondatra zibethicus (assembly GCA_004026605.1). Taxonomy (NCBI): domain Eukaryota; kingdom Metazoa; phylum Chordata; class Mammalia; order Rodentia; family Cricetidae; genus Ondatra; species Ondatra zibethicus. The sequence continues at coordinate 156,208 of PVIU01002482.1, read as the reverse complement.
TTGCTTTCCTCCTTTAGACCCGTGAAGTTCTTAATGTGTGTGGACCACAGCACTCATCCAGACTGTGTCATGAACTCGTAAGTAAAGGGCTTTAGTCAGAACTCGGGTGAACTGCAGTGTGATTCTCCGTGCATCTCCTAAGTTGCTCACTGCAGACTAGGTTGTTTCTTCACTGTAATCGCCCATCTCTGAGTTAGGTGGGTGCAAGTTCCACAGACATTTACAAGCTGAGCCAGCTCTCCCCAGACAGCTCAACACCATGCTTTTCCTAGCAATACTTCAGCAGACATTCCTTTTTAATCCTAGCTTTTCAAAGTTAATATACATTCTTGAAGCAAAATTTGCAGTTATCAAAAGGATTGAGGAAGTGAACACTAAAAAATAAAGTTTTTTTCTTTATTCCTATGCTACTTAGTTTCCTTACTCAAAGTAGATAGACCACAGTTTCTATATTCTCATGTGTCCTTATAGATTATGACATTCCTGTGCTGGTCCATGTGTGCATCTGTACATATTCATGGATGTGCACACACACAACAGATGTAGATCTCTTAGATTAGTTATAATAAATGATACTTAGAATGTGACTCTGGGATTTGCTCTTTTGTCTCTTAGCAACATGTCTTGGAGGTGCTTCTGTTATTTTTTAAGAAAATAAAATTTAGGGCTAGAGAGATGGCTCCATGGTTAAGAGTACCAGCTGCTGTTCCAAAGGACCTGCGTTCGTTTCTCAGCACCCACACGGTGTTTTACAGCCAACTCCAAAATATGTCAGACCAACGCTCTAGCATAGACACAGAAATGTAGCGCAAAGAGAATAAAGCTGTATGTTTAGTTTGTGGCTGGTGATGGGGCACACAGGAGAAAGGGGTCTGAGGAGATGAACTCCAAAGCACCAATCATAACTTCTCGATAAAAAAGTAAGAAGTGCAAAAAGAGGAGGGGAGACCCTCATACTTTCTTGCATTTTTCTCTGTTATTTCATCTTGTTGAAAATAAATGGAATATATCCAGATATTAGCTAGTTAATTATTTTAAGGCAAAAAAAGAGAAAAGTTGGAGGGACCAATTTTGAATGATTCTAATATGGACATGCACTGAATCAGAAATGCAGCTGTAGTAAATGTCCAGCAGAGGGAGCCATTCATCGGCTAATTAAAAAAAAAAAAGGGACTCGGGCATCCTAAGGAAGTTGTCTGGGCACTAGTCCAGAGCAGTGGGATTCGTTTCTGAACCAAGATAAGATGGTTTTATAACTTTAAAAGTTTATATTTTAATTTGTTGAAAAGAATTCAGTAATTTCTGTTTCAAAAACTGCAAAGGTCAGACCTTCTTTAGTTTAAATGGGATTTGGCCAGGCCTCTGCTGGGTATTTTAAAGTCAGAACAGGGTTTTCTTAATCAGTTAAACTCTGATGTTACACAATTCACAACAAGGAGCTTGGCTAACACTCTTGAACATTCGTACAATAAGAATTCATACACAAGGAAAAATGAAGTGACTCCGTGTGAACCGGCGTGAACTATGTCCAAGAGGTGGAGTCAGGCAAAGGAAGCAAATTGCATTCTGTGTTTCTACATAGAGGGATGTGTGAGAGTGTGCATATGTGTGTGTGCATGTGTATTAGTGTGTGTGTGCATGTGTACGGGTGTGTGTACATACCTGTGTGTGTGTGTGTGTGTGTGTGTGTGGCTTTCTTGAAATGACAACTGAAATTATTAGCTGTGATTCTCTGGGAATAGGGAAATTAATAATTTTTACTTCCGGCTTTATGAACTTTCTGTTCTATTTAAACATTTCTGTAGTGTGCGTGCATGATGTTGAAAGCAGTTGTCACACACTAACACTGTCTCTGTTTCCTCATTTCAGAGCGTCAGCCTCTCTGTGGAGGGAGAGCCCAGCTCTTTCTACAACAAGGGATGTCAGCCTTGTCATTTCTCTCTTAGTAGCTTTGACTTCAAGTTCTCAGGTGTGACTACAAATTCACCAGAGTCTTCTATCGGAACCCAGCCTTGTGCCCGCCCTGCCTAGGCCAAGGGCGCCTGTCTAAAGACACTTTCTTCTAGGAAAACAATGTAGCCAGACGGTAATCCTCTTATACTTATGCTCCTGATGCAAGAAACAAGGCATTTAGCTAGTCTTGCTTACCAGGCAGAATTTGCCACAGAATTAAAGTTATTGTTTCTTATTTTGATAATAATACAAAACACTGAGACCTGGAGTGTCGTATAATCTCATATAATTAAGTATAATTTTGGAAGCAGCTGTATTTTCTAGTTTGTGTATGTTCCTGTTTTAAAAGACACAATACATATATAGATGCTATGCAAAGATGTGTATATAAAGATGTCTATTTAACAGCTATTTATGATAAGGGAACAACCTAAAATGTCAAACACACACACATGTGCGTGCACACACACACAGAACTGTTGAGGCCAGCTACCTGAGGTTTTGGATATCCATAGAATGAAATATTCATTTAAGCAAGTAGAAGTCATGTGCATCACCTGACTGGTGAATAGTTAGAATAAATGTGGCTCATCTGTACTAGGAAATGCCACTCGGCGATCCAAAGGGGCTAGTGTTGATGTATGCAATCATACATACAGTGTTGTGCTAAGGACCACCACCAAAAGGTTACACACTGAAAGATAAAGATACAGAGTTTCCCCAAAGCTATGGGGAAAGAGAGGAATGCAGTGGATTCCAGGGTGGGTGGGAGGGATGTTGAGGAATGGGGGTGGGGCCAAATTAAAGAAGCAGTGAGAAGGACCAAGGTCCAAGGTTCGCAATTCAGTCTCCTGACAATGGACTATAGAAGGTAACCTCAGACCCTCCCTAGGCTGTCTCTATCCCTTTCTCCCTCCCTCTTCCTATCCCCCTTTCCTCTCTCCCCCATGTTTTTATCTCCCTCCCTCCCCCACTGTGTATGTGTGTGTGTGTGTGTGTGTGTGTAAATTATATAATCACTTTCTAACTTCCTCTGCTTTTCATCTCTGACTCTTGATTCCTCCTCAATCTCTACCTAACTCTGTCCCTTTGGAATCCACACACAAATTTATTTCATAAGGCTCCATCAGGGGTTTTCCTCCAATGTTAGGAGATAAGAGACCACTTGATCATTGCCACTCGTTGTGGTTTGCTTTGAGGACTCATGCAAGAATTTAAGATTCAAAATTTTATGTTAGTATATTAAGAGAAGGGAAATGAATCCAACTATTGTGCTCAGACTTATGCCTTTAGGAAGTAGATTAGAGTAGGTCATTGATGACTAAATCCTGAATGTTTGGTCATCAGTTGTTGGAACTGTTTGGGAAGGATTAGGAGGTGTGAATTTTTGGAGAAGGTGTGTCACTGGGCTTTGAGGTCTTAAAAGCCCATGTCACTGCCATTCCTAGTTAGCTCTCTCTGCCATCTACTTGTGCAAGGATGTAAATTCTCAGCTGCTGCTCCAGGGCCACACCTGGCTGCCTGCTGCCATGCTCCCCACCATGATGGTCACTCTCTGAAACTGTAAGCCCCCTCAAAATTGTTCCTTCTATAAGTTGCCTTGGTCATGGTGTTTTGTTACAGCAGTTGAAAAATGACTAAGACAGATCACATAGAAGTATAGATTTATACATGTCCCCCCCCCACGATAGGACTTTCAGGAGAATTTGTATCATGATGCTAGGACCTGACACCCCCAGTGCTTGAGCCCAAATAAAATTTGTTTCTTTATCAAGTTGCTCCCTGAGTCGTGTTGTAGTAGTCAAAAGATGGGTACCTCCACAGTCACCCTCATCCTCATCACTACCATCATGACTATAGCTAGCATTTGTTGAGTTACATGCATGCAGCATGCCTTCCAGCTTCTATACTCAGCACACACACAGGTATCTGGTAGGTCTATGAATCCCTCCTTCTATACTAGGACACTCTGGGACTGAGTCACAGTCCAGATATAAGTGTCAAGCGTGGGCAGATTCAGGGGGGTGAAAAAAATGGTAAGCGAGGTAGTGAAGAGGAACAGGGACCTGTTACATGACAGAAGCTCCATGTGATACAGTCACCGTGGCTTATTGTAAAATGCTTCTTAGAGAAGCCATGCCCAGTGTGACATCACTTAGTTCACTTCGTTGCTATAGCCCAGATTTGCCCTACTTTCCCTTCTTCTGGGTCTTTGAACACGCTTCTCTCTCTGCATTCATTTTCCCTCCTGCTCTGTCACCTATGTGGCTGATATTATGCCCTGCTTAAGTATTAGACATCACTTCTCACCTAAAACCTTTTATATTTTTAGAAAAACGACGATGCCATTTTCTGTCATCCCATTAGAGCCTTCGTATTCTTCACGCTTTTTGTTTGTTTGTTTGCTTGCTTTTTTGGTTTTCTGTTTGTTTTTGTTTTTTGAGACAGGGTTTCTTTGTGTAGCCTTGGCTGTCCTGGAACTCACTATGTTCCCTCGATGCTGCCCCCGAACTCAGCTCCCTCTACCTCCGTCTTCTGGGTGATGGAATTAAAAGTGCATGCCACCACCATCCAGCTATTCTTCGCTCTTTTTCTCTTACCTCCTCTGCCTTCGAGAAATCCACTAACTGGGTCCCTTTCCACTGTCTTACCATTGTTTATGTCTTTGCCTGACTTTACTGCGTACTGGTTCTTCACTGAGGACTTACCCATCTTTGCAGCCCTGACTTAGCTGTGCCTGAGAACTGTAGACAACCTGTAAGTGTTTGCATGAAAGAATGGCTACATATGTGAGCTAAACTTTGAGAAAAAGCACATGGCGTGAGTCTCCCTTGTTGGAAGAGACCAAGAATGGGAGGAGACAACTTTAAAAGCATGGTGAGCCACACTCTTCTTTATTTATTTTGTATTTCAATAAAACATTTGAAGTGTGTGATATTTCTTGTGTGTGTGAAGGAAGGGGGAGGAGAGAGAGAGAGAGAGAGAGAGAGAGAGAGAGAGAGAGAGAGAGAGAGAGAGGATGATGTTGAGGACTACTGGGCCTCAGACAAAAGAGGAAGAAAGGGTTCAATTTACTTTGAGACCAAACAGCTCCTCAGAATGATCTCAGGGGTGTAGCAGCCAAGGGGTGTCCCTTAGGCTTGTTTGGAGAACATAGTGCCTGATCGTTCAGGTTGCCTGGGTTACAGGGGGCCTTGCACAGTCACCCCCAGCACTCTAACCTGTGACTTAATTAGATGCTGCCTTTTGGAATTCTGTGAGGAAAAAAAGCTTTTTGTTTTCTAAAAATAAAAGCAGAATTTCTCTTTTTCTGAACACGAAGTTCACTACCCACTTGAAAAAAAAATCCAATATAGAAATATTGGAGAAAAGACAAAAAATAAATGTCTGTTAGCCTATGCAATGTATCACTTTTCCCTGTGTGTGTTCATATGTGCTTGTGTTTTTAAATGTCTGCAACACTAGCATCGTGACGACAGCCTAACACAGACTCAGTTTCTGGCTCTACCACTGAGCTACAGGCCAGCCAGAAGGCCATACCTTTTGTTTTTTGTTTTGTTTTGCTTTTGTTGTTGCTGTTTGTTTTTCTAAGACAGAGTTTCTCTGTATAGAACCTCTGGCTGTCCTGGAACTTGATTTGCAAACCAGGCTGGCCTCGAACTCGCAGAAGTCCATCTGTCTCTGCCTCCTGGGAGCTGGGAATAAAGGCATGCGAGATTATAGGCATGAGCCACCATCACCCTTAAACCATGCCTGTCCTTCGGCTGTCTTCCCTCAGTACCCCACTCTCAACACAGCTTGCTGTCCATCTGTTAGCAGGCAAGGGCTTCACCTCAGTACTCACAACGAAGAAGTCAGCTCAGAAATAACAGCTAAAAAAAGGCAGATCTTACTCTCCAGAGAGAGTGTGAGGCGGTGGGGTCTGAAAGGTATAGCGGCACACTGGGCTGGGCAGTGTGGATTTTCAGAAAGTCTTAGGATTATTTATGAGGTGAGTGGTGTATTTATAAGGTAAGGTGGCCTCCCCTCCCCCACCTCTGAATAAGGGATAGACTGGATATGGCTACCTGGGAAATTCTTCCCATGATCCTTTGGAAAAGCCCACAAGGGAAGGGCTCAAAACCACATGCAAATGTTCCTATAAAGAAGCCCGAGCTCTCTGAGCATGCAGATGTTCTGTTTTGTGTGGCCACTGGGAAGTGCTCGGGCACCAGTCTCTGATACAGACCCTAGTTTAGCTTTGAGGCTGTTTAACCACAAAAGAGCAAGCCTGTCAAGTAGACAGAGCCACAATGGTCTTTTTGGTTAGCTCCCATTTAACCCCTTCCTCTCCATCTCATACCAGGCAGTTCTGTCCCTCTTGTTTTAAGGAGTGATTGTAAGAACTCATGACGAGGCAGCATGCAGAGTGGACCCAGAAAAGTATGAGGCATGTCTTTAGCACTGTGTAAGTGCTGGGGGTTGGTTTTATCATTACAGATCTAATTGCTTTGTAGTTGTCTAGACATTACCTGCCAGAAGAGCACACAGGCGAGCTGCTCCTTGGAGTGCGTGTAGGTGAAGCCTCTTCACACATGGTCTTCTTTACGCCTTTCTTAACCCTCTGAAACCGTTGCAATTATGATGCTATTTTGCAGAGGAACATATAGCACCAAAAAAGCCTGTTACTTGCTTGGTCAAGGACACTTCCCATGGCCTCGGCTTTTCCCTTCCCAAAGCAGAGGGCAACAAGCCTCAGTAGGAGGGACCCATCCCCTTGTTTCTTTGCTAATGCCCCAGCACCACCCTGACACACAAGGGATCTATGCAGACAGGCTGAATGAGTGAATGAATGACAGGGAGAAATGCTTATGGAAGTCCCCGGAGCACAAGACGGGGAGACTGTTGGACATCTCATAGAATTAAGTTCTTGTTTTGTTCCTACTCTGGCCACCAGGTTCCCTTCCTGGGCTCCCTACATGTGACTGCCTTCCCTCGAACACAACAGACTTGATAGCAAGAGAATCCCAGGACTCAAAGGGGGAAATTGTGGGGGCCGTGATGGTGAAGATACTGGGCACGTGAAAATGCCTTCCTCTCGCAGGGAGCCCTTCAGTGGTTCTGTTACAAGGGTACTCAGCTGCATGCCTTCCTACCATCGTCTGACCCATCCATGTACTGCAGGCTTGATGCTCAGTCTATTGGCACCACTGAGAGGTGATGGAACCTTCAAGGAGTGCAGCCTGGAGGAGGGAGATGGGCTATGTCTTGGAGGGGATGTTCTGAGAGCTTGACCTCTTTTCTCTTTTTGCTTCCTGGCGGCCATGGGATGAGCAGTCTCTTCTACCACGGGCTTTTATCCCAACGCTCATCAGCTCCAAAGAGAAGGTTCAGACAACCATGGATGGAAGCCCCTGAAACCTTTTCTCTGATTTAAGCTGATCATCTACAGCACTTTGTCATAGTGACGCCTCACTAACAAACGCAGTCTTCCCTCGCTTCCTTATATTTTTGTAGCTGCCTTAGCAAACAAGTGAAACGATGAGTGTTTCCACTGTGCTGCAGTGACCCCTTTCTCGATTCCGAGTAATGTCAAGATTTGCAGAGGGTGTGGAATGGATACAAATGGACAAGCGTAGCTTTGGAAAGTAGTCACGTTCCGCTCCAAAGCAAGCTGAACTGAGCTGGTTTTCCCACTGATGGAGGCTATTCAAAACTCTTCAAGGCAGAAAGCAGAACCCATGAAAATGAAACTTGGTTGAAGACTTTGCAGTTGCTGGAACTCGATAAACAGGCTTGCTTTGAAAGCAAGATCTCAGACTTTTCCTTCTCAGGAGACTTTTGGCACCAAGGAAAGGGGCAAGCTGAAAGAACGCTGGCGGCCAGGATGGAAGGATTGTTGAGACTGGGAAACTGCTTTTCAAGACCTGGCTAGGACTCTGAAGAGTCACATTAATAATCAGCAAGGCAGGTTGTGCTAATTCCAACACAATCACCATGACTTGAAGCCTTACTGGGTTTCTGTTTTCTTGGTAAAGCCAGTGAGAGGCTATCCCAGTAGTAAGAAATATGTATTGTTAAATTCTTGCTATTTTGTAGTTTGTCTTTTCCCTCAAAGATTCAAAATGCATCATTTTGTTCTAATGTGTATTTATTCATGATTCTGATTCTGTCCTTGGGAAGTTTTGTCACATGGCAGCCGCTAAAATTACCCAAATTCCCCAGGAAAATGGCTTATTTATTTGGGGAAAATGTATATTGAAACGTTGATCAGGTATGTGTATGTTCCCCACACAAAAGCAGGGTGGTTTGTTTTGGCTTCATCCAACTTAACCTGCATGATTTTGCACATTTTAGAAAATTTGGCACCTCAATTCTATCTAAACGGTGTTTTAAAACTTAACAATTGCTGTGCAGTGGTGGCACATACCTTTAATCCCAGCACTCAGGACATAGAAGCAGGCTATGAGTTCGAGGCCAGTCTGATCTACAGAGTGAGTTCCAGGACTCGCTCCATAGCTACCGGAAAACTCTGTCTAAAACAAAACAAAACAAAACAAAAAGATAAATAATAGATAGACAGATAAATAAATGAATAAATGAATAAATAAATAAAACTTAATGACTTGAGACAAAACTCATGCTTACAAGCTTTAAGAGCACATTAAGCTTGTTTGGGCTTTGGTGAAATACAAATTTACAAAAAATTGTAACCACAGAAACCCTATTTTTTACAGTTGTAGTTACCAATGTAATTCGGGGCAGATTGAGCAGGGAAGTGCGGGGGTGGGGGGGAGAGGTGGGGCAAACATCCACTAATGGACAAATAACCTCGCAATTAACATCTCTTTGTGTAAGTGATGAACATGCCCCAGGGATCCTTGGGATTCAGAGTGGAAGACTCAACCCAGCCTAATATCCATGAGAGGAAAGCATTGCATAAAAAGTGATGTGATGGAGCCTGGCGAGGTAAGGGTCACACAGCCAGGGGACAGATCAGATGAACGGAGTGCATGGGACACTAATGTGAACAAAAGTTTGTGTTCTCAAATGCTGAGTCTGCATGGAACATTTTTGCATTAACAGATTTACTCAGCCCAAATCTGCTGACTCTTTTGATTAGAAATTCTGTGAGGAGTATGCAGTGCTATGGCAGTATTATATCCAAGGACATGGCATTGAACCTGGCTTGCCATTCATCCCTTCTCCAATGGAGTTGCCTAATAAGGTTGCTGTAGACTAATAAAATCGTTGACTAGAATTCTGTTATCATTAGTGCTGTAGTTTGATTCTGAATGCCCCCCTAGAAGGCCCTGTGTTAAGAGCTTGAACCTCAGGGTGACACACTGGGATTTTTGCAGAACTTTTTAAGCAGTGAGGCTGGGAGGGAGGCCTTTAGGTTACTGGGGGACTGTCCTTGAGTGTGACTGTGGGACTCCAGCCTTCTCCTATTCTCCTTTGTTTTTTGAACACAAGTGAGGTGAGTGGCTCTCTTCTGCTGATACTCCACGATGCCCTGCCCTGCCCTGACGTGGGCACAACATCATAAGAACAATCATTCACGGATGATACCGCCTCAACTGTTAGACAAAATACCCCTCCCAAGCTAATTATTCCAAGTGTTTTACCACAGCAATGGAAAGCTAACACGATTGTTTAATAGCTAGATATTTTAACTTTGCACTAGGGTCTGTTCCTAGTTGAAATGGCTAGGCTAGGGATGACATTACACTTACCCTTGCCCAGGCGTAAAAGAGATCTTGGTCCTTAGAATGCTATTAGATGCTCTTCTTAATTGGCATAGATGGTGAAAGGAAAAGAACCGAGGTGCTTAACCAGGGTTAAGCTACTGAAATAGCCTCTTTATATGCTTGACATCCTCATGAAAAATCACTGTGCTGGATGCTGGGATTCCCCAAGCTGCGAAGTGGCTTTTAATGCAATGTTGAGGGGAAAAAATAACCAACAACACTATAGAGTGTATGTTAATGGCTCTTATAGTGGTTTGAGTAAGAATAACTTCCATAGGTTCGTGCATCTGACTGCTTGGTGTGCAGTTGGTGAGATTGTTTTGGGAAGGGCTAGGAGACATAGCCTTATTGGAGAAGGCAACATTGGGGGTGGACTTTGAAGTTTCAAAGAACTATGCCAGGCAGGCTAAGGCTGCCTTTCTTTGTCTCTCTGTCTGCATCTCTCTGCCTCTGTCTCTCTTTTTCTGCCTCACGCCTGTGGATCATAAGTAGACTCCCAGTTACTGCTCCAGTGTCATGCTTGCCTGCTTGCTGCCATGCTCCCCACCGTGATGTCTATGGACTCTATCTGGATCCATGAGCCCCAAATTAAATGCTTTCTTTTATAAGCTGCGTTGGGTCGTGGTGTTTTGTCACGGTAATAAAAAAGTGAGAAGACAGCCTGCAATGGGCAGAATCTACTTCTTTCTTGCTTTTGTATGCCTAGAGGCCATGAATGAGGTCCATTTTCTTTTATTATTTTAAAATTACATTTAATTAATTAATTCAGTGCATGTGATGTATGCGTGCGCGCGCGCGCGTGTGTGTGTGTGTGTGTGTGTGTGTGTGTGTGTGTGTGTGTGTGTGGACTGAGGTTTGAGGACAATGTTCAGGAGTCTATTCTCTTATTCCACCAGGCTTGGTGGCAAGCATCTTTAACCAGTGAGGCATCTCTTCAGCCTATGAGTGGGTTTTACATTTTGAAATAATTGAAAAAAAATCGTATAAAGAACACCATTCTATGTCTTTAAGAGTCCATGAGCACAGTTTGAGTGGAGTGCAGACACTCTCCTTCCTCTTGCGTCATCTAATGCTTTCTGCTAAGATGGCAATGTCGACAAGATGCACAGAGATTGGGAAGCCGTCAAAGCTGAAAGTACTCATTTCCTGGCCAGAAAGTGGTTGCTGACCTGCGGCCTAGAAGAAGCAGGAGCTTAAGAAGTCCTGTCCCATTACATGTGGAAAGTAAGGAGACTCCAATGCAGGCACAAGGGCTCCCTGCTGCTGTGGTGTCCCTCCAGCCGGACACACAGCCAATTATTGCTTCAATACCCTCAGGCTTGGCCGCTGCCATCACTGAGGAAAGCCTGAGAGCAGTGTCCCTAGGCTTGAAGATGCCCTTCCCCCATGCTGATCACCAGGAAATCCCCTTTAGTCCTTAAGTAAGAAGAGGTTGAGATCAGTTGCATTTCTTCAGAAACAGACCCTGCGACAGACAGTAAGTCCACTGTGGGAAAGGATAGGGGAGTGAGTCACTTAGAGCAGGAAGCCAGCGCTGCCCGTGGAACCTGCATCAGCAGGCAGCTGAACCTACTCCTGCTGCAAAGCTCCATAGGCAGTGGAGGCCACACCTGACAGTGCTGCTTCTGAGACGGAAGAGGCTGAGAGAGGTCAGAGGACCAGCCACCAGCGCATCTGCATGTCCGTGGGGCATCTGACTCCAGAGCCCAGATGAGGTAGATAAGGAGTTTCTCTTGAACTAGTTATTAACAAGGAAGGGAGTTCTAAATACACCAGTCTTTGTAATTAAAGGTACAGACAAAGAGTGCATAAGAAGGCCTTTCGGGTCACAGAGCACAGAGGTTTGTGCTTTCTACTGCATAACCCCCCGCAAATGATAGTGTCTAAGCAGGTAGCAAATGCCATTGCCTCATTGTACACTTAAAATCACATTCCGTCTTAGCAAGTCGTCTGTATGCAGTCAAGTGCTCTTAGAAAACTTGTTTTGAGCCATCGGTTCTAGAAGCACAAAAATTTGCCTCAAGACCCGCCAGATTTATTCCAGTGCTATAACCTATGTTTAACATTACCAGTAATACTTGTATTAGCAGAACATCCTCTTGGAATTTAAAATTATTAAACATATTTGCACTTTTTGTTAAATGTCACTTCCAAGACCCCAGACCAATAATTATGGTGGTTTAGATGAGAGATGTCCTCCGTAGTTCAGGTGTCTGGACACTTACTCCACAGTCGGTGGCCCTGTTTGGGAAAAGTCGTACAGCTTTGTAAGAGGTGTCTGCACCATCTCTCTCCTGCTGTGTTCTGGGATGGGGCTCTGGGGTGGCAGCAGAAGCATGAACCCCGAGAAGAAGAAGAAGAAGAAGAAGAAGAAGAAGAAGAAGAAGAAGAAGAAGAAGAAGAAGAAGAAGAAGAAGAAGAAGAAGAAGAAGAAGAAGAAGAAGAAGAAAGCTGCTATCACTGTGTTGTGAATGCCAGAAAGGGACAGCCCTTGATCCAGAGGCATCCACTCTTCTTAGGAACAGCACTCGATCTAGAGGGATCCAGTCTTCTGTATGAACAGCGCTCGATTCAGAGGGATCTACTCTTCTGTAGGGACAGCACCTGATCCAGAGGGATCCACTCTTCTGTAGGGACAACTCTCAGTCCAGAGGGATCCACTCTTCTGTAGGTCTCTCTATGGTGGGTGTTTATAAGCTTGCCTGGTGACAGGAAACACCAGTGGTTTTTCAAAGGCCCATTGTTATTGTCTAGTATAAATAGATTTGTTTCGATTACATCTGGTGATTTTTAATGTTATTTTTGGAAAGCCAATATGTACATATACTTAAAAGACAAAAACCTTTGTAAAAACACAGCTCATCTATCTTAGTCTCATTTCTGTGGCTGTAGAAGAATACCATGCTTGTAGTCTTATTGGTCAAAAGGCTGAGGCAGGAGGATTGCTGGAAGTTACAAGCCCAATTTGGCTACATAGAAAGTTCCAAAATAACTCATACTACAGATTGAGAGTTGGTTACAAATATACAAATGAAAAAACTAGCATACCAAAAGAATAATAATTTACCTGGCTCGTGTTTCTGGTGGCTGGGAATGTCAGGAACACAGTATCAGCTTCTAGTGGTGACTTCTGTTGCGCCATGACATAGCAGAAGGGACTAACAAGTATATACAGGCGGAGAGAGGAATCAAGATCTCTCTTTCTTATCAGGAGCACAGGGGACGGTAACTTACTCCCACAGTAACAGCCTCAACTGACTCCCATGACATCACTACACCCTACAAGTCATTTGATATCATTTCAGTAGCAAGTAAGTTTCAACATGAGTTGGGGAGGCCACAGCCAGCCTGGAGCCTCACTTTCATTACCTCTTCTGATCTCTACTTGGGCCCCCACTGTTTAAAGATTCACATGACCTATCAGGGAGTTCTTTATGACAAACATAAGCAGATATGAACACACATTATTGCTCTTCACCTTTTCCTACATAAAGAAGAAGGCACTCAGCACAGACCTCTGCACCTTGCTTTCCCTCCCATTAATGGATTTAGAGATTACTCTGCACTGACACATAAATTTCTCACAATATTTATGTCAGGAGTCAAACAGCTGTACAAACAAGAGTGATTCTTTGTTGGAACTCTCTGTTGGCCATCAAAAATTGGACAACTTCATTGTGCTCAAGAAATTCCAAAGAGAAAAGCAAAGTGGTGAGTTCAGTCACCATGGAGGGCTGTGCACCAGCTTCAGCCATTGTTGATGCTACATACCACTCAAGCTGACTGTCTCCATTTTTATGCAAGCCTGTGTGTGCTCGTGTGCACACTTTGTAAATCCACCTGACTATTATTATAAACAAATGCCCTGCCCCACAGAAGGTAGTTTCTTAATTACAACATAGACTGAACTCTGTGTACAGTGGCCTGCCAACTCTTTTCTCACAATGCTTAGTTACTGGGGATCAGGACCCATCACTCTTAAATATGATCATAGCAGACAAAAATATGATACCCTAAAATATACTCAGTGTATTTGGAGCTGGTTTTGTGAGAAACTGCAGATCTAGCAGTTACTCTGGCAGGCTTTCCTTTTGTAAACCCACAGATATCTGTAAAGGAAATGTACAAACTCTGTGTCAAGCAGAGGACAGTCCCCAGATTAACCTTTCTTTCTGGGTGACATATTTGCAAGGCAGGCTATCAGGGCATGCTTCCTTCCCATGCCACCATATCTTGAGCAACTTCCCACTTCCCCAGCAACCCCAAGCCCACATCTCTTTCTGTAATGAGGATGTGTTGCATAAATTACCATCTGCTCTCTCTTCAAGTTACACATTCTTCTGGGACTTTCAGATACCCTGTATAATTAATTGTAGCCCCCCCATTAATTTGTTTGTGTCCATTTAATCTATAGTCCAGCCAAAGAATCCCCAGGGTGAAGGGAAGCCAGCTTACCATCACTGTCTTCAAGGCATCACTCTGGGTTCAAGTCAAACACCAACCAGTTCCACTGTTTGTGAAGATTAAATTCAAGCTGTTGAGATAATAGAATCTCTGCAATAAAAAGACCAGGTACGGGGACATGTTTGTGCAAGGGTGAGGGCAGCTGACAAACGTCCACTAACCAGAGTTAGATCAACTTTTAAGAAAGGAGATCTGAGAGATTCAGACTTAGCTAGTGGTTCTGAACCTGTATGGACACAGAGAAGGGCTGTGAGCTTATGTGAAGCGAGCATGGGGCCATAGAAGTTCAGGAAGGGAGGACAGTTCCTCAGAAGCATTTGCTGTTTCTGGATCGGTTGAGTTGTGAACAGTGATAGGGAACTCATGGCAGGATTTGAAGTAAAGCTTTAGCGTACATTCAAGGATAGGAAGGCTGTTTTGTTCTCAGTCCATAATTTTCTAACTTACTAACTCCCCATGTCTCTCTTCTCTGCCTTCCAACCTTTGTTATGACACTTAGGGCACCTCAGACTCTTCCTGTTATCAAGACTTTAACTGAACAGGATTCCCCTGTCTTTAAAAGAAGACAAAAGGTTATCTCCTTCAGGAAGTTCTAAATGCCGATGTTCATGCGTGTATGTGGGCGGGTGCACACATGTGTGATACTGGAAATTTGAACCAGTGCCTTGTACATGCTAAGCAAGTGCTCTATCACTAGGTTATATAGCCAGGACAAGAATTTAACTCTAACCTGTGTATATATGTATGTAAGCTTCTCTCTGTTTCTTTCTCACTCTCTGTTTCTCTCTCTCTGTTTCTCTCTCTCTCTCTTTACACACACACACACACACTTAGAAAAATAAACATGAATATGATTGTCTTGATGTCCTTCAGTTACAGAAGTTTTTTTCTCTGTTTCCTGTTATATTGTATATCTCCCCTTTTTCTTGTGGTTGTGGGGATTATACCCAAGGCTTTACATGCAAGACAAGTCCCCATCTCTGTGCTATAATCCCAGCATTGCCTATTTATTTTTAAAAGTTTTTTCTATTATAAAATACTTAGTAGACAAAGATTGGATACACTTAAGGTGTGCAAAGTGCTGACTTGGCACACACTGTGTGTGATTACACAAGCAAATCATTAGTGACCCTATAAGCACCCGTGCTTAACGCACATTCATATCATAAATCACGGTCGGCTCCTTCATTTCCCAGATCACTGCCCCCAGCTCCTGATAGCCCCTATCCCACTCTCTGACTCTTTGACTTCAGTGACTTTTAGATTCTCCAAGTAAGTGAGATTTTGAAGTATTTACCTGGCATATCTCACTTGCATAGTGTCCTCTACATTGTTTTGTGCTGGTAAAAACAACAGTATTTCCTTTTTGTGGTGGAATAATGTTCCATTGTATACATGCACCTCCATTTCTCTAGATCTTCATCCACTGATGGCCACCTCAGCCTCAGTTGTGCTTCCTGATAACTGCGAACAATGCTACAGAGATCATGGGTGTTATTCCCATTGTTTTGGGAAAGAGATATACCACACTGATAAATGGTAAAGCATATGCAATAAATAAAAATTTGAAAATAAAAGGAATAATGTTTCTGGGTTTTTTTCTTATTTTGAGACAAATTCTTATGTAGTCCAAGGTGGCCTTAAGCTTACTAAGTAGTGGAGGATGACCTTGAACTCCTGATCCTCCTGTCCCTGCCTCCTGAGTGCTGAAGTTACAGGTGTGCACCACCATAGCTACAGGTGTGCACCACCATAGTTACAGGTGTGCACCACCATAGTTACAGGTGTGCACCACCGTATCCAGTTTCTCATGGTACTGGGGATCAAACCCAGGGCTTTGTGCATGGGGAGGAGGGGGGACAGGCACGCTACCGATTGCATGACATCCTCAACATCCCCTGACTTCTAGGTTCTTGATCGCTTCTTTGCTCAGTGCTGGGAGCCACATTCAGAGCCTCAGGCTTGGCAGGCAAGTGCTGACGCTGAGCCATAGCCTAGGCCCTTATGCTCCTGTAAGTAATGTACCTTAAGTAATCAAGCTATGCCATTTTTTTCTGCATGATTTTTAATAAGTAAAGGTTTTCAACATTTTAAAATTGAAATTGCTAGTTCCTTTTAATTTTTGTCCTTTCATCTAACAACAAAATAATAGTTTTATTAAAATTCCAGAAAATTACTGTAAGAAAACTTCAAGGTTAGTTGCTGGAGGTTATAGTTACAATGTAACTATAGCACAGCAAGAGATTGGGGATATTTGAACACAAGATAGTGATTAAATAAATAACCACACAGGACCACTCACAATTACAAGTTCTACTTATAAGGGACACCTAGAGAGAAAGTAAAATATTTATAATATTAACTTAGAATACTAGGACCTAAATTTGGGGGATTATGTTTTATACCAAAATATTAGCATTACAATTATTTATTTCTGAGTAAAGGTGCATAATTTTTTCCTTCATATTATTATTTTCCCAATGATGTATGATCCCAAAGTTGTTATTACATTATGAAAAAAATATCTGCGGAGACTATCCTTGTTTAAGAAAGGGTATCTTTCTGAAATATAAGATCAAGTTTTACTTTGACTACTAACTACTTAATAAAATAAACAGGATTTTATAATTTATTAGGTTGGTAAAATTTTAGTCTCAGGAAAAGAAAAAATAACCCAGATATCCTACAGCAGATGAATGCAAAAAGAAGCGGTGGTATATTCAACAGTCCCAGAGAGAAATGCTTCTTCGGTCACAAATGCAAAGGTGGGATGGGGGGCTAAAGGGGAACTTCAAGTGCATACACAGCTATATGAGAGGTCTGTCCAAAGACACAGCCTACTGGGGCCGGAGATGTCTCAGCAGTTAAGAGTCCCGACTGCTCTTCCTGAGGGCTGGGCTGGAGTCCCAGTAACACACACAGTGGCTCACAACTCACTGTAACTTCAGTCCCAAGAGCATCTGACACCTTCTTCCAGCCTTCACGAGTATTAGGCTTCTAAGCGGCCCACAGACACATATGTAGGCAAAATATTCGTACATTTAAAAGAAATCAAATAAAAAATTTAAAAGGCAACCTGTTGTACAATCCCAACTATTATATTACAGAAGAAAAGAAATCTATCATGAAAAGCAATGGTTACCTGAGGTTAGAGGGGCAGCATGCTTAGATGGAGTACAAAAGTGGTAGGCCCATGTTATTACACCTCTGTGCAACACCAGGGGATGTAGGTGACAGGACTCAGCCCGAGTGTGGATAGTAGACTTGGGGTGATTATAATATATTCATGGCAGCTCACTAACATATTGAGGCAATATGCTGTTTTGTGGGCAATGCTGATGTCAGGGGTTTTAGTGACTTCTCTGGTTGCTTTGACAAAATACCCCCCCCCCAAAAAAAAGCAGTTAAAGCAAGGAGAGGTTCATTGTGACTCATGGTTTGATGGAATCTGGTCAATCACAGCAGGTGTGTGAGGCGCGGTACACACTGCATTCACACTCGGACAAGTGGGAGAGGTGGACGTCGGTTCTCAGTCTCTTCTTTTATTCTTTTTCTTTTTCCCTTTTAATTCAGCTCCAGAATCCACCCAGGCTGTGCATGGTGCTACCACCCACACCCAAAGTTAGTCTTCTCTCCTCCACTAAGTCTTTCTGGAAACTCTCGCAGATACATCTAGAGGTATGTCATTTAGGTAATTCTAATTCCTGGTAAAGTGATAATAAATACCGATCCCTCTAGCAGGGGCTTGCATGGGTGGAGTGCACATGGGTGGGAAGAAAAGTGTAAGAATTCTATTTCCTGCTCATTTTGGCAGTGAGTGTAAAAATCTGCCTTCACAGGAAGTTCACTGCTGGAATGAGAGTTTAAACGTCAGTAAGTGAGTATGTTTGGGGTCAAAGTCTTCAAATGGGTTCCATTCGGAACTTTCTCTTGATGTTTGTTTACTTTTTGTTTTTAATTTGCTTCAGATGTACTGAGCAGAGAGAGCATTATTCAGTGCCCCTCAGCTATTCCAGAATTCTCCAGCTAAGATATTTAACCATCAGCCTTTGGCGGTGAACATAAGAATGGATAACATAAATATCCCCAAAAATGAAGTAAGCATCTTATAAGGGAATCTGTTGAGAAAAAAATTGGCACACATTGGTATTTGGGGTGAGTTGACAGTGCTCTCTCGGAATGGCTAATGTGTAAACTTAGCTCATGTGCCATGAGGGGGCTGAATTTGACATTAGTGAGTCTGCTGGTTATGATATTCCACATCAGAGCACCTGATTTTCCTCCAGGGAATATTCTCTCGCCTCACCCACAGTCCACTTGGGGCTCCACTTCCAAGGTCAGGCTATAAGATTTGCTCAGATTTACTGTAATCAACACACTGCAGCGATTGGCCGAGTGATAGGCTCAGAAATAAGTTGAAAGGTCATACTAGGGTCTTAGCTGCTGGAATGAAGCTCCAGTGTGCAGTGTGTGTGTGTGTGTGTAACCTCACCATGCTCAGTCACAAGGTGGCATAGTGTAGAGAAGCAGGCACCCCGTGTCCATCCTAGGGGTTTAAATACATCCCAGTTCTCCTGCTCTACCAGCTACTAGTAAACCAGACTTTCCCTCACCACCTCAGTCAGATCTACAAGTTCTGCCTCTCTTGTGAATGTTTATGGAACTGAATGAGTTAATATTTGTAAAGCCTGGCATAAGTGTTTGTGTTCTCAACATTTTTACTTGTGGAAGTAATGGGCTTCCCAAACTGGGGTGCTGAATGAATTTTCCTTTCTGTCTTTCTCGGCTCAGCAAGTGACATCTTTATCATCCCAGTTGTTCAAGCCCAAATCATGATTGCCTTTGACGCTACTATTCCAGCAGCCAGTCCTTGTAGCCACACCCAGAATTTAATCGAATCTGCTAAAGCTAACCCAGTTCAAGACACCATCATCTCTTGTCTGGATCCAGACACTACAGACTTTTAAATGATCTGGCTGCTTCTGGCCCCCTTTCTGTTTCTTTTCAGCAAGGATTCTAATAAAATCCAAGTCAGCAGGTGCCACTCCTCTGTGTCTGTATCTGCAGTGACAGTATCAGTGTATCAGGCAGTGACATCCTTTGTTCTTAGTTCCCACTTTTTTCCCCATGAATCCTGGCACCAGGATCCTCTTGTTGCTCCTTGCTGCTCCTCGAGCACACTCGCCTTGCTTCTGCCTTTAGACCTTTGCCTGCTCTGTATGTCTGTGTTATATGACTACCTCGCCTTCTTCAGATCATTGCCTAGTACTACCTTCTGCCTGAGACCTTCCTGAGTCTGGGCCCAATCTTGCAATTCCGTATTCCATTCCCTGCTCAGTTGGTCTTCTGGTCCTCGTCACTGCTATGTATGGATAACTTATCGAGTGTGTCTGTTACATGTCTGCCTCTATTAGACTACAGAACTAAATTCTTTTAGCTTTTGGATACCTGGTACTTAAAACAGCTCATAAGACAGAGTAAATGCTCGATAAATATTTAATGACTAATTGGGTGAGTAAGTACATAGAAGGGGAAAACATTGCAATGTGAAGTGTCTTTGTTAATGATGTGTAGTGCCTTCTAGATACCTGTGACTTTCTAGTTCCTAGGAACAGAACTGAAACAAAGACTTCTTTGGTGTCCATCCACAGTCTGGTGGAGGAGCGGAAACTGACAGATATTCAGAATGGGTGTCGGAAAGATGACTTAGTAGCTAAAAGCACTCACTATCCTAGAGGCCTGGGGTTCAGTTCTCAGTGTTCACACAGTAGCGCTGTAACTCCTGTTCCAGAACATATGACATTGTCTTCTGGCTTCCCCAGGTACCACAAACATATATGTACAGGCTAAACATCCAAATACATAGAATAAGTTCATTTTTGGGTTTTTTTTTTTTTGAGGCAAGGTTTCTCTGTAGTTTTGGAGCCTGTCCTGGAACTAGCTCTTGTAGACCATGCTGGCCTCGAACTCACAGAGATCCGCCTGCCTCTGCCTCCCGAGTGCTAGATTAAAGAATTCAGGGAGTATAGGGTGGGCACAAAAACACGTGACAAGGACTTGCTGTATAAGGGAAAACTTATAAAACTTGTCAAGACTCAAGACTGTCACAGGCAGTGCATCTAAGGGGTCGTCTGAAGGTTCAGGAGAGGATGTAGAGAGAAATGAAATGTCACTGAATTACGAAGGCTGAGGTTAGCGCTTGCCCAGGAAGTAGCTACTGGCTTCCTTGCACTCTGAGCTCTACTTACACCAAATAAGCAGGCACCCTGCAAGGAAGAGGAGGCCCAGTGAGTTGGAAATATCTTGAGGCATTATGCCAAGTTCTCTTTCCCTGTTTCATTGAAAATCTAGAGGGAAAAAAAGTCACTGGGAGATTGGGGCTTGCTCAGTTCCAGGATGTGGGAGGAGAAACATGCAGCTCTCCTCTTGAGTTGGCTAGAAATAAAAGCCCAGGTTGTGACCTGATAACATCAGTAAGGAGGCTTTCCTGTTGTTTGTGAAGCTCAGCATCTCTTAACGGTCCTCCTGATTCAAGGATGCACAAAATATACTGAAGAGACAGATTCCTGCCAAGAAAAATGCTCATCCCTGAGCTTTCCGAGGTCACAAACATCTTACAGCTGCCAGGGGCCACAACCCAAGAATGTCCCCAGAAGTGTCCACTCTGGACCATAAGCCCTTTCCGGGACACAGTTAGCTTGTGCACTCAAGGTCTCTGGTGTCTCGTTCATAACGTGCCACTTATAAAATGTTTCTGAAATGGCTTTATTGTTCACAGAGTGCTTGGCAGTCTAAGAGGCTAGCAATCATTGTAGAAGCAGGAAAAGAAGGCAACTGTGCAACTGATTGTAGCATCTCCGTCGCTCTTTACTCCCAGTGGATGAGTAGCAGATGCTTGTCCTTAGATGGGCTTCAGCTGGAGAACTGAAGAAGAGCTTGGATTTATGAGCTAGTTCTCAGCCCAGTGCCGTGAGCTAGGCAGCAAGAGAGAGCTTTCTTCTACAGGCATTGCCCAGATGCCAGTCACATGCTGGGCACTGTCTCGGTACTGGGGGTGTGGTGTACTTGTGATGGTTTGTGAATCAAGGCAAGCAATGGCCCCTGTCCTAGAGGAGGGGACCTGCCAATGGGGGAAATGAGGAAAGATGCCACCCATATTTGGAAACTTTACGCAGGAGGTGTATGTTTTCTACATGTACATGTTATACAGCAAGCTGGGAGGTGAAGAGATTGCATAGGGCACTCATGTTCAAGAAGCTACTGAAAAGCTACTGGGTTCTTCTGTTGCAGAGGGGAAACAGGTCTGATCAGGACCATATGTGCAGCACACACATTCAGAAATATATAAAATTAAAGAACATATCATAACTACCTTTTCACTTTTTATTTAAATTAAAATACAATTGCATCATTTCTCCCTTTTCTCCTTCTGACTCCTCCCACCAACCCCCACTCCTTCCCAAACTCACTGCATCTTTGTGACTATTATTATTGTTTCACACACACACACACACACACACACACACACAAATATATAAGTACAGCATGCTGAAATCATTTAGTGTTGCTTGTATGTATATGATTTCAGGCTGACTGCTTTGTATTGTTCAGCCAGGTAGGGAGCCTCTCCCTGGGGAAAATTAATTCTCTCTCAGCAGCCATTAGTTGTCTGAGGATAGAGCCCCATGTGATTTCCTCCTTCCACAGTATTATGTTTATCCATGTTGCCAATGTTCAGGTCTTGTTTAGTTAGTCATATTGTTTCAGTATCATGAGTATTTGCTTCCTTGTCCTTTCTAGGGGACACAATTTAACAGCGGGCTTCATGGTTCCCTGGCTTCATAACTAAAAAAAAAAAAGAAAGAAAGCAAACACATATCAAAATATTAGTGGGAATTGTGTATGGGCTACAAGAGTAACTCCTCTGCCCACCCACGAGGCATCCTCAGATCCACTCCATTGCTTGAGGCTGTGTTTAGTTGCCCATGCCACTCTTCCATATACTTTGCTTGCTGTTCACAGCCAAAAGCAGTAACTTGTCTTCTCTAAGCTTCTCTTAAAGCTGCTGGAACTCACTGGCATCCCTGGTGCCAACCACACAGCTGCTGCAGCATCTGCGCTTACTCTTTGAACTCGTGTTGGAGGTAGTACCCAACGAAGGAATTCTAGGGAATCCAAAGAGTCTTTTAATCTCATAGTACAGAAGAGGAATTTATGTTTCAGAGAAGATTTATAATCTGCTGGAAAGACTGAGTCCTCTAACCTGACCACAAAGCCTGTGTTTTTCACTGTGTGATGCAGGGATCAAGGTCCCTTTCATAGAGCCTTGCATATATGGTAGGTCCTCAATATTTGTTGAGTAAATGAATGAATACTACAATACACTTTGTTTTGAGTCTCAGTGTGTTAACTATGTACAAGTAAGACCATCATAACAGGGCCGTGGCCATTTTAGGTGTGCAGATTCTCTCCCATCAGCCCCCACTTCAGTTTGATTAGATGTAACATGGATTTTTTTTTTTTGTGGTTTTTCGAGACAGTGTTTCTCTGTGGCTTTGGAGCCTGTCCTGGAACTAGCTATTGTAGACCAGGCTGGTCTCGAACTCACAGAGATCTGCCTGCCTCTGCCTCCCGAGTTCTGGGATTAATGGTGTGCGCCACCACCGCCCAGCAGATGTAACATGGATATTAAAGCTGAAGGGAGCCAACAGTTTGTTGCGGGTGAAAGAGATGAACAATTTTGTGCAGATGTACTTTTCTTCTCTAAGTATGTATCAATGTCAGATACTATAGCTGACCATCGTTGAGAAAGATAAAACACAAACTCAGAGTGATTTAGCAGAAGTCAGGGTTTCAGGCTTCTTTTTGGATTCTTTTTCTCCTGTGCTTATTATACTTGACAGAAAGAGGAACTAAAAGCCAACGTTTCCTCATCTCATTGAGGATTAATGACAGGAAATGAAGACATTGAAGATAGTAGTTTTACTCATGTGAATGCTGGGAAACCCACACTGGAGGCATAGTGTGCATTCACTTGGTACAACCTTTTTGACTGGCAATCTTTTCAAAGTATATTCATACTTTGTGCCCTTTGATCACAAAGTCTACTTTTTGGAGAATGCATGCACTTGGATATAGAAAAACATGTTAACCCAAGGAGGTATACTGAAATGTTTAATGTAGCAACAGAGATGTAGCTCACCTAAGTGCCCATGAATATGGGTCTAGCTAAGCTCACTGTGCTGTACTGTACACTGGAATATCAGGGGTCATTTAAAAGATTTTGGTTCAGTGGTCAGTGTATTGAATGCCTGTAACATGAGGGCCAGGCTGGTTTCTGTCTTCCTACCAGGTCCCCAGCCATTTAGGTCCCAAGGAAAATCACACAGAGGTCTATATTAGGTTATAAACTGATTGGCCCATTAGCTCAGGCTTCTTATTAGCTCTTGTAGCTTATATTAACCCATTATTTTAGTATATGTTAGCCACATGGCTCAGTACCTTTTTCAGTGGGGCAGGTCATATCCTGCTTCTTGTATGGTCTGGGGAGGAGTGCCGAGAGAGCTTCCTGCTTCCCAGAATTCTCCTATTCTCCTTGCTCCGCTTCTACTTCCTGTCTGGTTGTCCCACCTATACATCCTGGCTAACGGCCAATCAGCATTTATTTAAATCATGATTGACAGAATACAGACAATTCTCCCGCAGCAGTTCAGTGGTCAGTGCATTGAATGCCATCAATGGAAGCAACGTGGGCAGAAATCCAGGTAACCAATAGGACATAATATGCTTTTGTGACATGATGAAGATCTGTCTATGTATGTGTTGTTACACATGTACATGTGTGTAAATATGTATATATGTAAATATGTGTCTTATTTGTTCATTAATATAAGAGGCCAAGGAAGGAAAAATTTATTTTCTACATCTATCACTTTGCTCCAAGTGTATTTATCATATTTATTGCCAAAAACAGTACTTAGGGCAAGAGAAATGGATCAATGGTTAAGAGTGCTTGCGAGAATTTGAATTCACACACCAGACCCCAGTTTGGATGGCTCACAGCCATCTTATAACTCCAGCTTCAGGGAATTTGGTGTCCTCTTCTAACCTCCACAGGCTCCTGAACACACTTGGTGCACACAAACACATGTAGGCTCATACACATACATATCAATAAAAAATAACCCTGTCTTGGAAAAAATTAACAATACTCTTTGTAAATGGATGGTTGTGGGTGGGTGGGGGGAAGGTCTCATTTTATTTTACAAGCAAGAAGGAGGGGAAGAGCTGTTACACAGTAACTATTTTTGAACTTTGCACTTACAGGCCACATGAAAGAAAGCACAGGGCAAACTGTGAAGGAACGTGGGGCGACAGGGTCAGAGATAAGGGAAGCAGACTTGAAGCAAAGCAAGACCAGTATTCCATGCTCCACGTTCAGGTCTACAGCTTAGATGTGGCATGCGGGAATAACTCCAGTTCTCAGGGGGAAAAAAATAGATCCTGGGAGTAAATTGGAGCATCACACATTCATTTGTTTAACAAACACTTCAGGACTTCAAGCTGAATTCCAGGAAAAAAACAGATCAATCCTTACCAACCACACCCTTAGCAAATACCTTGTCTAGTGGGAAGGAGGCCTAGGAGAAACTCTCCAAAGTTGTGCTTGATGGCTGGGTGGTTCATTGCTAAGCCTCTGAGATCTGTCTTGTTTCAGGAGATCTGTGTTATTCATGCAGGAGAGTGGACAACTTGGAAACCCGTTGTGATGGTTAATTTCAACTCTAAAATCATCTAGGGGGACAAGCCAATGGGCATGTTCCCGGGGGATTTTCTAATTGGGGTAGCAAGATCCACCCTAATTATGCACAGCACTATGCTATGGTTGGGACCCCAGTCTAGAACTGAGTGCTAGCTCTCATTGCTCTGCACTTCCTGACTGAAGATGCAAAAGGACTAGGCGCCTCATGCTACCTCCGTACCTTCTTCTCCATAGTGAACAAGACTTTCAAGCCATGAGCCTGCATCAGCCCTTCCTGTTCTGAAGCTGTTTTTGTCACAGCAATGACCAAAGCACCTAATACGCCTGCCTCCATATGGGAAGGCTTCCTGAAGAACGTGCACTGAGATTGGGACCTCAAGGGTCGGTAGCATATGACACCTGTGGAGGTCAAAGGCAAAGGAGAATTTGGGCTGACTGGGGACAGAGAAGACCAAGGGCACTGGAGGACCATGGAGGTTGGGAATTAAGATGACTATGGAAGAGGGATGCCTTGAGAGGGGAGCACATGCTGTGGGGAGTGTCTAGAGCAAGCTGGGAAGTGAGAAAGACAATTGTGTTGGGGAAATTGCATCTTAAAAATCGTGACATCTGGACCACCTCCCCAGCTGTGTTGTGGAGAACAGATGGAGACTGAGCAGGCTGGACTTGGGAAAAGAGTGGAAAGTTCATTCTGAGGTGAAAAGGAGTGGATTAAGTTGGATTGGAGAGGAAGAATGCCGTATCTCATGACTCATTTGCAGGCAGCAGGGAACAACCTCACCTGGGGTTTTGTGGTTTGAGGGAGGGGGACACCTTGGAAGATCCCAGTTTAAGCGATTTGTGTGTCCAGGATATTGATGCTCATTACTTAAATAAAGACCAGGAGAAATGCACGTTAAAGGAGAAACTTCATGTTGAGTTTGACCACTATGTCACACAAGCATAGAAGTCCCTGCTCTAATAACCCTGTAGGCCCGTCAGCATCGTGGTAGTAATATCATGTGTCTTTTCACGGTTTCTCATCGTCTGTTTCTTCTCACTTCAGTTTCTGTAGGACTTAGGATCCATGGTCTACTATTTAAATCCTACCCTCGCTCACATTTTCAGCTCTCTGTGTTTACCCAGTGTTAAGGACTGCGGGGCTTCATGATGACTCCCCCAATTCTTAGGCCTAAACCCTAATCCCAGTGGAGATAGCCCAGTTACCCGAATAGAAGCAATTAAAATGAGATCATGAGGGAGGGCTCAAATGCATCACCTGGTATTTTTATACAAACTACAAACTAGGCTGTTGCAGGGAGACCTCCTCGGTTAACACAGACACAGAAGGGGCAGCCTAAAAGCCAAGTGGAGAAGCCACAGGAGGGACCAGCTGTGCAGACACCTACGTCTTGAACTTCCAGCCTCCAGAACTGTAAGACAATGAATTTCTTTTGCTGCAGCCATCCAATGTATGGTGCTGTGTTATGGGATCTCTAGCCGACAACTACTGACCCAGCTGAGTCCCCAGCCGCAGCCTTTTTCCTGTTTTTGTCTAAGCAGTGGGTGCGGTTAGACAAACAAACACTAGCCTTTCTTTGAACTTTTGACCATTTAATGACACCCCGAGAACTCGTCCACCCCCCACCCCACATCAGCCTGATTAATCTCCATCAGTGTTCCTCTGTCCCCACTGGAGCTTTCTTTCTACTCTGTGGAAAAAGCTATCAGAAGAGAACGCCCTTGGGTCATTACCACCAAATCCTCTAAAGTCTCAACCTCCAAGCTGTATTCTCCACTCCCACCCCCACCCCCACCATGCCTCAGATTCCTCGCCCCCTCTCCTGCATTTGTCAAATGTTATTGGACCAGTGAGTCAGCTTGTGGGCCTCCAAAAGTGCGCAAGAAGTCTAATCTCAGGACAGCATGCTCTTTCCTGAATCCCAGGGTATTTCTTTCTCATCATTGTGAAAAAAAATAGCCAACAGAGTAACTGAAAAGAGGAAAAATTCACTTTGGCTCAAGCTTTAGAGGGGTCAGTTCATGATCTCTCTGCTGCGTGCTTTGGGTAGAATATTGTGGTGTAGGAGAGTTGTTCATTTTGTGACTAACCTGGAAACACAGAACTGAACAGCAAGTTACCAGGGATAACGCAGCATTAAAGAGCTTTATCCAGTGACTCAATTCCTCCATCTCAATCCTGTCTCTTAAATGTACACAATCTTCCAAAATAGCACCCCTGCCTGAGTCTTAAGAGTTCAAAATCAATAACCTACAGAGGATGTTACATATCTAAATCATAGTGCCACTTGTGTCCTTATTTCTCTGTTCCCTTTGACCCAAACAAGCAAACAATAAACAAACTCCCCTTTTTAGTATAGTTGCACTCTAACTCACAGATATCACATTCGCATTCTCTTGAACCCTCAATGCTGGGCTGTGTTCTCATTCTCTGAAAATGCTCCCTCTTGAGGATGGGAAGAAGAAGGGTCAGCATTTGAACGTTTGCTGCTCTTGCACTGGAGTTTGTTCCTAGAATCTATACCAGGCAGTTTCTAACCATTTACAGCTTCAACTCTGGGGGACCTGATGCCTTATTTTTGGCTTGTATGGGCACCACACATATGAGCTTGAACACACAAACACACACACACACACACGATTTTTTTTTAACTTTCCCTTTGTCAAAAAGAACTTTTGAGTTGCTCTTCTCTCTTTCAGGAGTCACCCTTCCAAGCTCCCTTTGCTGGGATGCCTGTACTTTCCTGGCTCCTGCTTCAAGCATGTCCCATAAGACTTTGAAACTTCTGCCTGTCACACAGTATCTCTGTGACTTCATGATCTTCTTTACAAGCCTATACTGAAGCTCAGCTGAAGAAGCCTCATGTACCAGGTCTACAACACTGGTCCCTCATCATCACTCCGTACTTGCACCCAACTCAGTGTCTCGTGTTGGGATCTCAAACTTAACTCCATCTAAACAGAATTCTCCACTTATGCCTTCTCCCCCAAACTAAAGCCACTTCATTCCAGCTTTTCTACTTCTATACCTAGCAGTAGGGGCCTTCCTTTGATCAGTTCTCTGACTGAAAATACCGGTGGTATCACTGATTCCGCCCATCCTTGCAAACCACATTCTACTCGGCAAATCCTGTTGCTTCTACTTTAGAACCATTTCCAGGGTGTGATTATTTTTAAGTTTGCCATTTTGCTAGTACCCTACAGGTTCAAGTCATGAGACCTGGTCCCTAGGTTCCATCTTTGCGCTACAAAGCCAGGCTGAGCCTTTCCCTTGTCACGTCAGGTAACTCACTGACCTTGAATGCTTTGAAACTGACAGGTGGACTGGTAAGATGGCCCAACATGTACTGTCCTTCGCTGCCAGGTATTGGGGAAAATTATGCTCAGGTGTGTTACTTTTGTTTATGTTGCATTTGTTCAACTCTGTGAAGCTGCGGTACTTTGCCTATCTAGAACACCTGATGATCTGATAAAGATCTGAACCGCCAAGAGCGAGGCAGGAGAAAGGATAGGTGGCGTTGGCAGGCAGAGAGAATATACAGAAGGAGTAATCTGGGAGGAGAAAGAAGAGCCAGAGTAGGAGGACATCTGAGGCCGTTCATCCAGCTACAGAGCAACCCACTGAGTAAGAGTTACAGCAGTAAGAATATGGGAAAAGCTCAGAGACAAAAGGTAGAGGGGAAGTTGAGAAAGCTGGCAAGAAACAAGCTAGGCTAAAGCTGTATGTTTATAACTAAATATAAGTTCCCCCCCTGCAAAAAAAAAGCCAAAAAAGAGTAAAAAGCATCATATTATTACAGTCAGGTCTGATGACCTGAGTTCAACCTCTGAGACACATATGGTAGAGGGAGAGAAAGGACTCCTCAAAGTTGTCCTTTGATCTCCACTTGCATGTTGTGGCATATATTCACACATACAGATGCATGACAAATGGATAAGAAAATTGGCAACAAAAATTTTTTAAAAATGAAAAGCTCTAAAAATAAAACAAAAGAATCCTTTTGTCCCACAGAGCTGCAGAGCCCTGTTCTCCTGTTGCCCTCAACACTACCCCCTCTCGATTCTCTAGTCTAGGTACAATGGCTGCTCTTCTGTACCTTAAAACAGGACCAGTGACTTTCCTGCCTCAGCTTTTACATCTAATATGCCCTATGCTTGGAAAATGACTGTCCCATGGAAATCATGCATTATGATCCGTTATGTGACCAGTCTATATGAGCAATAGGTGTCTTCTTGGGAAAGGGAGGCAGGAAAAACCACGATATTTTGGGGTTCCCACTCGGGATGAAGTATTAGTGCATATGGGACGTGTCACAAACATCCCATCAAGCATAAATCCCATCACTTCAGCAGCTTCCTGAAGCAGTAATAGCTTGCATTTCCCGAGTAATCACTAAACCTGTTCAACCCATCTCACCATAGGAAGCCTTGCCACTGCTTCACGTCTATCTAAAACTTGACAGACAGCGCGTTAACAGCCAGGGTTGGGTTTGAACTGAGACCCCTGGAGAGGAGGCGCAGACTGAAGCTGCGACTTTAAAGATCTTGGGGCAGGATTTTATCAAAGCTCAGAAGTAGAGGTTAGGGCATTCATTGCCAGGCATCGGGTGAATAGAGAAAGGGAGGGAGGGAGAGAGGGAGAGGGAGAGAAAGAGAGCAGAGAAGAAGGAGAGAGAGAGTGGGGAGGAAGGAAGAGGGAGATGGGGGAGGGAGGGAGAGAGTGGAGAGGAAAGGGAGAGAGAGGGAGAGAGGGAGAGAGAGAGAGAGAGTTGGAAGTTGGACAGACTTTACCCTTCAGGGAGCATCAGGTGCACAGGTGACAGAAGGCACAGGGCCAGGAGTGTTCCTAAGCTGTTTGTGCACCTGAAGAGGCTAAAGTGCCGGCTTCTCCTGGAGAAGGAGGCTCCGGAGTCTGGAAGTAAGCAGCTGGAGTGCCTGTTGACATCCTTAAAGTCTTATCCGTCCTCCAGTCACCCCTTGCAGCTTTAAAGCAGGGGTAGAGGGTGGGAAAGGAAACCGATAAAAGGCAAGTGAAAGAAAGGAGGAGGGGCAGGCTCTGACCCTGTCAGCACTGTGCTCTCTTCCTGCCTAGCCTGGGCTGATCTCCAGGAGCCCCATGGCCAACTACGAATTTAGCCAGGTGTCTGGGGACAGACCCTGCTGCCGTCTCTCTAGGAAAGCCCAGATCTGTCTCGGAGTGGGTCTCGTGGTCCTGATCGCCTCGGTAGTGACTGTGGTCATAGTTCTGTGGCCGCGCGCACCCATGGTGTGGAAAGGCAAGCCTACCACGAAGCACTTTCCTGAGATCTTCCTGGGACGGTGTCTCGTTTACACTCAAATCCTCCGGCCTGAGATGAGGTGAGTTGGCATTGGAAGCACCTGCTGCGGCGCATAGCTGAACACCGGGGAGGCTGGCTGTGACTCAGCTGGAGCTCTCGCGGGGGAGCATTCAGACTGTACCAAACAAAGAATCTTGTGTTGCGGGCCAGCTGGGAGCAGTGATGAGGATTGGGATGAGACCTAAATTCCCTGTGCAAGTTACCAAAACGCAGCACCTCCCCCCAACCACCTCGGGAGGAGGGCGGTTTGCAGGGCGTGAGAGGTGGGTGCTGATTCGTGCTGAGCTCCCCAAAGAAGCTTTATCCCCACAGCGGGTCCTGAGCTGGGTTTGGGGGGCCATCCTTGGCCACAGCTGCACTGCAGGAACAGAATATGACTCGCAGGCACAGGGACTTTACATTGTCACTTGACTTGTGGTTTCGTTCTGCCACCGTCCATGCCCGGAAAGTTATGGTCACAAGTGACACTTGACTAAGTAGCTTACTGAGCACGCTGTGGGGATGGAGGGAGTCAGAAAGGCCAGATGTCTGTCTTGAGTTTTATTTATCTTTATAAAACAGCATCCTGGGGTGGTAGTTCATGCGTGTAACCCCAATACTAAGGAGACTGGTACAGGAAGATTGTTGTGAGTTTGAGATTATCCAGGGCTGCATAGCTACATTGTAAATTCTGGGACAGGTTTGAGTTGCAAAGGGAGACCAGCCTTAAAATAAATACATTAATTAATCAAAACACACACCTAACAAAAACCAAGCTAAGACAGCATCGTGACTCTTTGCACTTGATTTTAAATAAAACAAAGCAATCAGACTATAAAAACTGAAATATTACCCATCAGATAAGCTGAATCAGCTTGGTGGACCTGTGCAGACCCTGGGGAACAGTGCCTTCATCAGCCCAAAGGAATCAGCCCTCATACCCCCTTCCACCAAAGGGATGGAGAGTTTGTTGCATTTCTATGCCCCAGGCATCTTAGTGTAGCACTGATTCCTGAAGTCAAACAGAAAGCACCACAGGCTGGGAAGGCATGCCCAGAGCCCGGTTTCACATTCTGTCTTCAGAGGCACAAGCTAAATGCTCAGTGGTTTGGGTCCTCCTTTTACTTGAAAGTCTACATGTAGAATTACTTTCAGAGTCCTGCTAAGTATTTTGTTTACCGATTTTTAAATGATATTGGTTGTTCAATCATTTCGGGTAAATTCACTGTGCTTAGCAAACTGGATGTGTGGAATTGGCATGACGTGTGATTAGTATTAACCCTGTGGAGTGTAGATTGACAAGCGCTGGCTCAACCGATCCACTCACGTGTATGTATAAGCATTCAGCAAGTATTAGTTATTTGTGCCTGTCAGATCATAATCAATCTAAAAATAACAGGATTAATTAATAAAATTGTGCATTTTTACTTCATTTCATGTGTGTGTGCACATGTCACACCACATACATGTGAAGGTATCATATCAGCTCTCTCACTCACAATGTAGATTCTGGGAATCAAATTCAAGTCATGGGTTTAAAAGCAGGCATCCCTATCAATTGGTCCACCTCATTGGACTAACCTGTTAATATTGTGATGATCATCTTTTCACATACACATACACTCATGCACACGCATGCACATGTGTTTTATTGGAATAGATTAGTGATAGATACTTATTGTGTGCCAGGCACTTAAAAATAGCCAACTGTATAGTCCTTTAGCAACCACATTGGAGCTGAGATGCAGCTCAGTGGCAGGGGCTCTTGCTCGGTTTATACAGTGCATTGGGTTTATCCCCAGCATCACAGTGAATGAATGAATGGAACAGAATGGAATGAGACAGAAGACAGTCACACAGAGGGAGTTACAACTGGTGTCTCCATGTTACAGATAAGCAAACTGAGTCAGAAAGTTTGAGTAAACTGTCTACAAGTGGTTGTAGGGTTTGAATTCCCAAGCCACTAAATCAACTGCCTATGCATGTTTTGTAGGTAGAGTGGCTGTGAAGTTTATAGGCCATGTACAGAGACCTTTGAAAGAGGAAAGAAACAATATTATAAGCAAAATGAGCCAACAAGTTTAACCTGAACACATGGCGCCTTATCCTCCCATGGTTTGAGAATATGAACTCTGAAGCCAGATCATCTGAGCTTGGATCTTGGCTCTGCTGTAGCATAACCTTGGACCAGGTCTTCAATGTATGTGCTGTGGTGTGTTCTCTCCATGTAAAATGGAAACAGTAGTGACTGCACCCAGCACCTGAGGAAAGGAAGAGCACTAGGGAATAATCTCGTCATGGTAAACGTCTGCAGCGTTACTGCTGTGTAAATGTAGTGATGCAAACACCTCTCCACAATAACAAGTATGGATTAGATCCAATCATCCGTGTATTAAATCCTGGTCCCATAATTCAGTCTGCCCATGCTGAAAGTTACATTTTTCTGACTTATTGAGCTCTCTTGTTAACCTAACACTTGGTGGTAGGGGGTCATTCATATTGGTACACACAAATCTACCTCATTCTTTATTGGGTAGATACAACCATGTACAGTCGACAAAAGTTTAACTTCCAAATTTTAATCATGTATCCCCGTTACATTTGGGGGGGGCATGGGCCACAGGACATGTGTGGCAGCTGGAGAGCAACCAATGTGAGTTCTGTCTCCCACTGTGTAGGGTCTGGAAATCATGCTCAGGTCTTCAGGCTTGACAGCAGTCACCTTTATTCAGTGAGCCATCTTATTGGCCCATTTTATAGTTTTTGAATTCCAGATGTTTCAGAATCCCTTCTGAAATAGCTTTATTATTTCATACCCACTCATCAGTCTACAGGGCCCACTTCTCCACAAGCTGACCACTCTTAAATGTCTTAAACTTTTTTTAATTATGAGAAAAATAGAAAAACAGTATCTAAGTTTCCCTGTTTGCCAGCAAGTCCTTTTTCTTGTCTGTTTTTTGTCCATTTAAACTTTGTTTAGATCTTCACTCTTTCTGTTTAATTACTTACTTATGTGTTGGAGGGGTTCTTTATGTTTCTAGATAATATTTACACACACATACACAAAGGGCCCCACAGCCACATCGCTGAGACCTCTGCTCTGTGAACACGGTTTACTGACAACACCCTGAGTTTCATGATTATCTTGCGATTGTTTCTTATTTTGATACTCTTATCAAGAAACACAGAATGGCAGTTTTTATCTTCACACCTAGCAAATTGGAAACATTTGCTCTCGATTCTGTGCTAAGAATCCAGAATTCTTCCCTCTGTGTCTGCCCTTTCTCTTGTACAACCAAATAGAAGAAAAAAATTGGACTTTTCAGCTAAGGCTCCGGAGACAAAGCTTTAGGTTCCCGAGGGGTGTCATTTTTGCAGTTGACAGGGCTGCTACATCTTATGTCACTTCTGCAAGGGACTGCCTTTATATTGCCAGCTCCAGCAACCACTTCCTGTGTCCATCAAGTCAACGTGAACAGTCTCTCCTTGAGACCTTTCTTCTTCTTCCTGACATCCAGTGCCAGTGCTGATGTTGCAGGGTCTCCAGAGAAATGGAAATAGTGTGGAGAGGCATGGGTGTGGATGGGTGGGTGGGTGGAATTGGTCCATGTAGTCGTGGAGGCTGGCAATCCCAAACACTTGAAGTCTGAGCTAATAGATTGGAAGCTCTAGAATTGCTGACGCTGCACCTTTAATCTGAAGACAGACTTACTTCCTGGAACTTTAGTCTTTATCTTAAAGCCTGGTAAGGTGTAAGCCACTCACAATTATGATGGGTGATGTCCCTTCTGCCAGTGATGCATTTTGAGCTCTCAGATTGATGCTAAGCACACACTCTATGGATGAGTTACACTCCTTGCCCCATGGGAAGTTGGTTATCAGAACTTGACTTTGAAAATGAAACTCAACTCTTTAAGTTGAATCAGGGGCTTTAAATGTAGAATAGGCTTGAAGAATCGCCCTTGGTTCCCCTGTCTTGAAGGCTACACATAGGAACTATCTTCTGACTAAGATGGCCCTCAACAAGCTGAGAGACACATGTCCAGGATTCACCCAAGTGTGCACAGGCTGTCAGCGCTGACAGTGGCTCTTGGTACCGTGAGAGAGTGTTAAGTGTTCACGTGACAGTCAGGATTTGAGTATGTGAGGACGTAGGGGAGAGCCTGAGAATGGGATGGAGCACACAGAACAAGATGGGTCTCTGGAGAGGGATCTGGTTGGCATGACTTAAATCCCATGACTCTCACATCTTGGTGAAGATCGACTTCCCGCATGGCTTTTGGGAATGTCAGTCATTTATTGCGGTTACAGAAACTGGAGGTCCAGGTAAGAGTACAGGGATATAAACAGCATACATATGAAAGATCTCAATACAGCCACAGGGAATGCTGAGAGCCAGAGAGGTGGGGCTCTAATTCACCTCACCACCCCTGCTTACCTTATATGCTGCTCATTCTATTCTGGTCTCTTTGTCAAAGTCTTTCAAATTGAGCTCACTTTATGTCAATATCAAGATGGCTGGATGCAAACAGAAACGATAAAAGAGAGAATATTCTCCTCTGTTTTACTGATCATTTCTTTCTCACATTAGCTGGCTTTTCTCATTCTTTTGTTTTCAGGTTACAATTTTTAAAATTATCCTTTGCTTCTTCTTCTTCTTCTTCTTCTTCTTATTATTATTATTATTATTCAAAATTTCCGGTTTTCTTAGAGGTCAAGTCTGGGCATTTTACTTCCCTATGATTTCCACTTTGATCGTCTCAGCATTTATTTAAATCTTGATGAAAGCAGAAAGTCAGTACAAACACAGGGTAAGGACTTCCTGATCTTGGATGGAACTGTCAGACCCCTGCACCAAAGTAAACTCTTCCTTTCCATATAAGATTGTGTCAGGCATTTCATTGCAGTGACAGAAAACTGATTAATCAGGGAAAAGTCTAGAGCAACTGCCAGATTCAACAGCGGTTGGCCCATCTCGTGACAATTTGAAAACATTTTCCAAAGTGTAAGTTTCTACAAGAAAGTGACATTCATAGCTCAGAGAGCTACACACATCAGAGATCTAATTATTTATTTGTGACAGGCTTGAAAGTGACCAGGTAAAATGTAACAAGAACAATACTTGGAGTCAGAAAGACCTGACTTTAAATATTCATTTATGGGGAGATAAATAAGGCAACAAATTCACTTCAAGGAATATTGTGAAGCACTTTATATCTGCTAGCATTTAAAAGGAATATTAGACTTAGATAAATAGATTAGACAAAAAAACTAGCTAATGTTCTAGAAGGCAGTACGAAGCAGAAACTCTGTGATTTTCTCATTGTTGCACAGAAATTATTTGTATCTCTAACAGACAAGAATGACAAACTTAAAAGGTTGGAGCTATAACTTCGTATGAAAACCATATTCCACTAGGCAAGAGTTTTTTGAGTAAGTCTTTCCAACAGTGCCTGTGTTAGTCCTCTGCTACTAGTATAATAAAGTACAGGATGTCTGGAAATAGATGAAGGAAAGATAAGTTTAGCTCACAATTTCACAAGTCTAAGAACATAGTGCCACCTGGTCCTGCAGTCATTCAGTCCCAAAGAAACACACAGAGGTCTACATTAATTATAAACTGGTTTGCCTAGTAGCTCAGACTTCTTATTAACTCTTATAACTTATATTAGCCCATAATTCTTGTCTGTGTTAGCCACGTGGCTTGGTGCCTTTTTTGGTAAGGCAGTCACATCTTGCTTCCTCTGAGGCTGGATCATGACTGCAGAATGAAATTTCCCTCTTCCCAGAATTCTCGTTACACACCTCTATTTGCTGCCTGGTCTCTGTCGCCCTGCCTATGCTTCCTGCCTGGCTATTGGCCAATCATCATTTTATTAAAAATAATACAAGTTACCGGATAAAAGGCCATTGTCCCACAGCAATATTAACTGAGTAAGCAGGAAGTACAAGCAAGCAACTTCCAAAAATAGTGAGTAATGATAGAAACAGCTGGCTGCCTGGACAGTCACCCAGGGCTCCTCTGCAACATTGGGACATCCATTTTTGGCCTACAGGCCTATCATATTCAACAGACTTTTCTGTGAAGCAGGATATTCTGAATGGCTGTCCCTCCTTGTCTTGACAATGTTTTGCAGTCACTTTCTTTTGTGTCCTGTTTGTCCAATTAGGAAATATTATATATGTGTATATATATATATCATTTTTTCACTATACATACCAATCCAAATTCTCGCTCCCTTCCCTCCCCCCATTCCCTCCACATACCCTCCCACTCCACTCCTATCCAATCCTCAGAGAAGGCAAGGCACACTGCCTTGTGGAAGGTCCAAGGCCCTCCCCATTATATCCAGGCCAATCAAGGTATCCATTCAAAGAGAATAGGTTCCAAAAAAAGCCAGTATATGCAGTAGGAATAAATCCTGGTGCCATTGCCAGTGGCCCCTCAGTCTGCACCAGCCATGTAACTGTCAACCACACTCAGAGGGACCAGTTTGGTCCCATGCTTGGTCCTTTCTAGTCTGGCTGGAGTTGGTGAGCTCCTACTAGCTCATGTAGACTGTTTCAGTGGGTGAATCCATCATGGATTGACCTCTTTGCTCACATTCTCATTCCTCCCACTCTTCAACTGGACCTTGGGAGCTCAGTTTTGTGCTCTGATGCGGGTCTCTGCCTCCGTTTCCATCAGTTGCTGGATGAAGGTTCTATGACAATATTTAAGATATTCATCAGTCTGGCTACAGATCAGGCCCCTTCTCCTCTATTGCTTAGGGTCCTAGCTGGGGTCATCCTTGTGGATTCCTGGGAATTTCTCTAGAGCCAGGTTTCTGCTAACCCTATAATGGCTCCCTCAATCAAGGTGCTCTTTCTTTGCTCTTATCTCTGTTCTTCCTCCATCTCGACTATTCCATTCCTTTAAGTTCTCCTCACCCCTCGCCTTCTCCCCTTTTTTCCCTTCCACCCTCCCTTCTCCTCCCTCCCCCATGCTCCCAATTTTGTTAGGTGATCTTGTCTGTTTCCAATTTCCAGGTGGATCTATATATTTTGGGAGGTTCAACTTATTACTTAGCTTCTCTAAGATCATGAACTGTAGGCTCAATATCCTTTGTTTATAGCTAGTATCCACTTGAGAGAGAGTATATATCATATTTATCTTTTTGTGTCTGGGTTACCTCACTCAGGATAGTGTTTTCTAATTCCATCCATTTGCATGCAAAATTCAAGATGTCATTGTTTTTTGTCGCTGAGTAGCACTCTGATGTGTAGATTGCCACATTTTCCTTATCCATTCTTCAGTTGAGGGGCATCTAGATTGTCTCCAGGTACTGGCTATTACAAATAATGCTGCTATGAACATAGGTGAAAAAATGCCTTTGTAGTATGACCGAGCATCTTTTGGGTATTTGCCCAAGAGTGGTATTGCTGGATCCTGATGTAGGTTGAGTCCCAATTTTCTAAGAAACTGCCATACTGATTTCCAAAATGGTTGTACAAGTTTTCATTCCCACCAGCAATGGATGAGTGTCCCCCTTACTCCCCGTCCTCTCCCGCGTAAGCTATAATTGGTGTTTGTGATCTTAGCCATTCTGACAGGTGTAAGATGGTATCTCAGAGTTGTTTTGATTTGCATTTCCATGATGGCTAAGGATGTTGAACATTTCCTTAAGTATGTTTTGGTCATCTGAGATTCTTCTGTTGATAATTAGTTGCGTACCTCATTTTTTATTTGGGTTATTTAGATTTTTGATGTCTAATTTCTTGCGTTCTTTATATATTTTGGAAATCAGTCCTTTGTCTGATGTGGGGTTAGTAAAGATCTTTTCCCATTCAGTAGGCTGCTTTTTTTTTTTGTCTTATTGACTGTGTCCTTTGCTTTTTTACAGAAGCTTCTTGGCTTCAGGAAGTCCCATTTATTTATTGTTGCTCTCGGTGTCTGTGCTACTGGGGTTATGTTTAGGAAGTGGTCTCCTGTGCTCATGCATTGAAGACTTCTACTCACTTTCACTTCTATCAGGTTCATTGTGGTAAGTTTATATTGAGGTCTTTAATCCATTTGGACTTGAGTTT
This sequence comes from Ondatra zibethicus, assembly GCA_004026605.1. Lineage (NCBI taxonomy): Eukaryota > Metazoa > Chordata > Mammalia > Rodentia > Cricetidae > Ondatra > Ondatra zibethicus. The sequence continues at coordinate 117,914 of PVIU01002482.1, read as the reverse complement.
TGTGCATGGGGATAGATATGGATTTGTATTCATTCTTCTACATTGACATCCAGTTATGCCAGCACCATTCATTAAATATGCTTTCTTTTTTTTCCATTTGATATTTTTTGCTTCTTTGTCAAGAATCAGGTGTTCATAGATGTGTGGATTAATATCTGGGTCTTCAATTCAATTCCATGGTCAACCTCTCTGTTTTTATGCCAGTAACAAGCTGTTTTTTTTTTTTATTACTGTAGCTCTGTAATAGAGCTTGATGTCAGGGATGTTGATGCCTCTAGAAGTTCCTTAATTGTACAGGATTGTTTTGGCTATCCTGGGTTTTTTTTTTCCCTATAATGTCGATTATTGTTCTTTCAAGGTCTGTGAAGAATAGTTCTGGGATTTTGATAGGTATTGCATTGAATCTATAGATTACTTTTGATAGGATTGCCATTTTTACTATGTTGATCCTACCTATCCAAGAGCCTATCTCCAAATGGGAGATCTTTCCATTTTCTGGTATCTTCTTCAATTTCTTTCTTCAAAGACTTGAAGTTCTTGCCAAATAGGTCTTTCATTTCTTTGGTTATTGTTACTGCAAGATATTTTAAGTTATTTGTGGCTATTATAAAATGTGATTTTTCTCTGATTTTCCTCTCAACTTCTTTATCATTTGTGTATAAGAGGGATCAATTGAGTTGATCTTGTATCCTGCCAGATCACTGAAGGTATTTATCAGCTGTAGGAGTTCTCTGGTAGAGTTTTTGAGGTCACTTATATATGCTATCATATCATCTTCAACTAATGAAAGTTTGACTTCTTCCTTTCCAATTTGAATTCCCTTGATCTCCTTTTGTTGTCTTATTGCTATAGACAAAACTTCAAGAACTATGTTGAGGAAATATGGAGATAGTGGACAGCCTTGTCTTGTTCCTGATTTTTCTGGAATCACTTTGAGTTTCTCTCCATTTAATTTGATGTTGGCTGTCGGCTTGCTATATATTGCTTTTGTTATATTTAGATATGTTCCTTGTATCCCTGATCTCTCCAAGACCTTTATCATGAAGGGGTGTTAGATTTTGTTGAATGCTTTTTCAGCATCTATTGAAAGAATCATATTGGTTTTTTTCTTTCAGTTTATTTATATGATGGATTACATTGATAGATTTTCATATGTTTAACCAGCTCTGCATCTCTGGGATGAAGCCAACTTGATCATGGTGGATGATTTTTTTTTTTTTTGATGTGTTCTTGGATTTGGTTTGCCAGTATTTTATTGAGTATTTTTACATCCATGTTCATGAGTGAGACTGGTCTGTAATTCTCTTTCTTGGTTGAGTCTTTGTATGGTTTTGGTATTAGGGTAACTGTAGCCTCATAAAAAGAGTTTGACACTGTTCCTTCTGTTTCTATTATGTGGAACACTTTGAGGAGTATAGTTATTAGTTCTTCTTAGAAGTTCTGTTAGAATTCTGCACTAAAACCATCTGGCCCTGGCCTTTTTTGATTGGGAGGTTTCTGATGAGAGCCTCTATTTCCTTGCAGTTTATCAGTCTATTTAAATTGCTCACCTGGTCTTGATTTAATTTTGGTATATGGTAGCTATGTAGAAAATCATCCATTTCTTTTACGTTTTCCAATTTTGTGGAGCACAGATTTTTGTAGCAAGACCTAAGGATTCTCTGAATTTCCTCAGTGTCAGTTGTTATGTCGCCCTTTTCATTTCTGATTTTGTTAATTTGCATGTTCTCTCTCTGCCTTTTGATTAGTTTGGGTAAGGATTTGTTTATCTTGATTTTCTCAAAGAACCAGCTCTTTGTTTCATTGATTCTTTGTATTGTTTTCTTTGTTTCTATTTTGTTGATTTCAGCCCTCAATTTGATTATTTTCTATCTTCTACTCCTTCTGGGTGAGTCTGCTTCTTTTGTTCTAGAGCTTTCTCCATTTTCTTTATGTGGGCACTTAGTGCTATAAACTTTCCTCTTAGCACTGCTTTCATAGTGTCCCATAGGTTTGGATATGTTGTGCCTTCATTTTTGTTAAATTCAAGGAAGTCTTTAATTTCTTTCTTTATTTCTTCCTTGACCCAGGGGTGGTTCAGTAGTTCACTATTCAATTTCCATGAGTTTGTAGGCTTTCTGAGAGTAGTATTGTTGTTTAATTCTAGCTTTAATCCATGGTGATCCAATAAGACACAGGAGGTTACTCCAATTTTTTGTATCTGTGGAGGTTTGCTTTGTTACTGAATATGTGATCAGTTTTAGAGATGGTTCCATGAGGTTCTGAGAAGAAGGTATATTCTTCTGTGTTTGGACTGAATGTTCTATAGATGTCTGTTAAGTTCATTTGATTCATTACATCTGTTAGTTCTCTTATTTCTCTGTTAAGTTTCTCTCTGGTTGATCTGTCCATTGGTGAGAGTAGAGTGTTAAAGTCGTCTGCTATTAGTGTGTGGGGTTTGATGTGTGATTTAAGTTTTAGTAATGTTTCTTTTACATATGTGGGTGCTCTTTATTAGGGGCATAGATGTTCAGGATTGAGACTACATCTTGATGGATTGTTCCTTTTATGAGTATAAAGTGTCCTTCTCCATATCTTCTGATTGATTTTAGTTTGAAGCCTATTTTGTTAGATATTAGGATAGCTATACCCACTTCTTTCTTAGGTCCATTTGATTGGAAAACCTTTTAGGACAATATTATATTCAATAATCTACCCTTTCATCCTATTGTACCTTTATCACCCTTTTTTCTTTTCAAAACAAGATCATATCTATATCATCCCTTTTTTCTTTTCAGAGTAGATTCAATAATCTACCCTTTTATCATATCATATTTATATCCCCCTTTTTTCTTTTCAAAACAAGAACTCTGAGTCTAATCTTCAACTTGTTTCCTGATCATTATCTATAACAACTTGTAGCCAACACACTAAACAATGACAAACATCCATAATCCAGTTTTTGGGAATGTGGACATAGTTTTAGGCTACTTTCTGCTGACTGGGGGTGCTGATAATCTCATGGGGACCCAAAGAAAGTTTAGGATTATGGTCAAAAGTCCTGACTGGAGTATTCTGTAAGTCTTGATTATATCAGCCAGCATTCTTGAAACTGTTCTGGAATTTGAACTCAGAGGAAACTGCAACAGAGGTGCTCTAAAATGTTGGCCCATCTGGGTCATACACTCCTATTGGAGATTTTTCAGGATCTCTTCCTCAATCAAACCTTATTTTTCCTAACCAAGAATGAATTCACATCCTCTCATTTCCTATGGAAACAAAAGCAAAACCTCTTCTTCAAAGTAACATATCTTTTGACTTACATTTTGAAGTTAAGATATATTCTAAATATATAGGTTGGATTAATCCAGCAGCATTTATAATCAAATGTCTTTTAACAGCTATTCTTCCTTCCTTAGCAGTAAAACAATTCAAAGATAACACAATAATAACATACAGTGTCCAGATTCTCTGTGTATTTTCCATCTTTACATGGAAGCTAAGCCAGGGTGGATGGGAGCTGGGAGCACTAGTTTTTCTCCTATACCCAGGTGGCTAAGTTTGGGTGAGCTGGTGGCTAAAAAGCCTCATGCAAATGGATTTTTCATAAATTTGTGCCCCAAAAGTTGGGTGCCAAATGCAGCACGATTAATAAAAACTCAGAGACAGAAATTGGGGTTCAACCTGAAGACCAGAAAAGCAAAGCAGCCAGCCACTGGCTCTAACATCAACCTCAGTCCAAAATGGCGATCCTGCCTCCAGGAATCTCAGAATGAGACTGAGAGCTGTCTCCTCCCTTTCTAGGGCTTGGATTAAGGCATGCACCACCTGGTTCCTATGGCAAAGTAGTGTGGCTAATGAGATTAAAGATGTGTGTCACACTGCCTGGTCTGTAAGGCTAACCAGTTAGGCTGTTTTACACATATTATGAAGTCATTTCTGCATTCATAGGTTAAATAGGACGAAATTCATAGCAAAGCTGGTCATCTTGGTTCCTGTGAGTAGGTATTTGTTCAAGTTGAATTATCTGTCATCTGTCAAGGCATCTAAGCTGCCAGCAATGAAATCTCCTTGGAAGTCCTTCAAGGACACAGGCAGAAAATACACACAATTGGTAGAGATTTAAAAGGACGCTCAGACAGAGGTAAGGGCAGACAGTAGTAGTTTGGGACCTACTTTCTTGCTGTAACCCTTTTTTCAAAGGCATTGTGTAATGTCAGGGTCAGAGCAGATCAATTCACAGCCAAGAACTGTGTGTTTCTCCTTTACCAAGTTAGCTTTTCCTCACTCTTAGTATACCAAAGGATTCACTCCCAATTTCATGCGCCTCAACCAGAGTCTTCTGTCAATGTCTTAAAGCTAAGGAAGTTAAGTCGTGAATATTTTAAACACATTGAGATGTCCATGGGGTATTAGGAACTTCCCTTTTTGATCAATAACACAATAGAAAAAAATTCCATACCATGTCATAACGTTCTTCCCGTTTTTTTTTTTTTTAACAAAAAAGTAGCTAGTTGCAGACACAGCTCACAAAACACCTCTCTCGATTTCTTTCCCCTTTTCTGAGAGACTAATCCTGCCATTTGTTTCCTCTCAGAGCTCTCTAGAAATGCTCCCAGCACAAGGTAGCACAGACTCTTGTTTTCAACATGTTTTCTCTGTGTCTCACTTTCCTCTTCCTCCGCATTGAACAGGGTTCTTGTCGATGAGCCCAGCTGGTTCTCATTTCCACAGTTAATGGAGTCACACTTGAATTTTCTGTATACTAGATTTACATGAGGACCTTTTCAGTACTTTAATATTTGTAACAGCTCCTAAGAAATGCTAGGATAAAGTGTGTGTGTGTGTGTGTGTGTGTGTAAGATAGAAAATCCTAGGAGTAGATTTGCTAAGTTAAGACATACATTATTTTTTAATTTAAAAAAAAATGCCCAGTTTCTCTTCTTGGGGTAGTTCCCTTCTGGACACAGCGAGAGTTTCCGTTTCCTCACAGCCCCAACTCGGCCAGGTGTCTTTAGCTTGCTGATCACCAGTATAAGAAAAAGTACTGATTCCAGGCTGTTCTTATTTTGTATTTATTGAACGCTTTGGTCCTATGGGTTTAACTGTGTTTTCCAATGAAGGGTATTTTACAATTTTGATGGCATTTACCTGTGTACAAATATGAGTCACAGAATGTGCTGTGGTTACTTTCACTGGCTTCTTAAATTGCTAGAGCCGCCCTAACAAGGTATTTACTACACGTGTGGCTTCAGCAATAGAAATGTACTATCTGACAGTCTGGAGGTCGGAAGTCAAAATAGGAGGTCTATGCAGGGCGGCTGTACGGGACTCTGTCCGATGCCCTTCTTCCAAGTCCTGGGATCTATAGACACGTTGGCTAGGTGGAAGGGCTTCCCTCGGGAGGGGGGTGTCTTTATACTGATTCTCTCTGTACATGTCAATTTCTACATCTAACTCTTCCTGGGTGTGTGTGCGTGCGTAGACCAGAGAACAACGCTGGGTTATTTCTCTCTATTGTTATCCATTTTATTTTGTGAGACAAATCCTCACACTGAACCTGGGATTTTGGTTAGACTGGCTGGCCACTGAAGGCTGGGCACACACACACACACACACACACACACACACACACACACACACACACACACGTATTGATATACCCCGAAGTGAAGTGACCCCACAGTAAGTAAGAGTCAGACCCTTCCTTTCTAGTCTTTCATCTCCTGGGATGTGTTTTTATCCTCCTTCAGGCTTCTGGTTTCTTCTTAAATTTCATTGGCCAGAATTGGCCTGCATGGCTAGACCAGTGTGTAAGGAAGTTTGAGAAATGTTTTGAAATCTTTATTGGAGACATGCTATCCAGAGAAGAAGGTGAAGGAAATCTGTTTGACCAGGACCAACTGTGTCTGCCACATCACACAGGGAGGCAATACTGACATATATACTCCAACCTTGCAGAATCAAGTCTCTGCATGATTGCTCTGAACTTTCTTTGGAATTGTGGCACTGAGTTTTGGTTTCATTTCCCTGATCAATTCGGTTAACTGACCATCTTTTATGCATTCATTGGTCATCCCAACTTCTGCTTTGCCCATCTTTCTACATTCAACATCCTAATCTCTTGTCAATTATATAAATGGCAAGCATAGTATCCCAATCTGTGGCTTCATTCTTGACTTTATTTGTGGTACCCTTCATCCTGAAACCTAAATGTCATTGCAATTATGTTTTCTCTTATGGCTGTGCCTCTGTATCTTACTTAAGAATAGATTTTTAAATGTGACATTATAAAGAGTGGTATGACTTTAAAAATGATATGCTGCTACTTTTCACAGTTAAGTCCCTTAGCTATCTGGAATTTGTCTTCGTGTATTGTAAAATTAGGAAAATAATTTCGTCCTCACCTTCAGGTGTATAATCAGTTATATGAATGCTATTTATTGAATATTTCACTTAACCCAGAGTTGGTGATGCCACCTCCACTGCCCATTTGAGCTAGGATCTCAGCACATGTGTGAGAAGCTAGATGTGGCTGCACTAGGGGCTATAATCCAAAGCTGTAGGGAGTGGAGCCTGGGCATCACTGAGGTTTGCTGGCCATAAGCTTGGCTCCAGGTCAGTGAGAGACACTATCTCAAGGGAATAAAGTGAAGGGTCACAATCAGGACACCTTGCCCTCCTTGAGCCTCTGTGAGTGTGTGCAAAAGTGTATGCATCTACCCACATGTGCACATACTTCACACACACACCAAACTTGCACATGCACACACACATACTTTATTTTAAAGGTTGGTTACTTTTTATTACTAAGTCAACTGTATGTGTATACCATAATTTGTTTATCAACTTACTGGATGGCGGACATTTGACTGATATTCACATTTTGAATATGATAAATGAAAGTGTTCTCGATACTAATGTGTAAATTATTGTATGGGCATATAGTTTCATTTGGATGGGGGAAAACATCCAGAAGTAAAGAGCTGGACCAAATGGCAAAAGACTGTTTAACTTTTTGAGAAACCACCAAACTGTTTTCAATGGTGCTGGGATAGTGTTGAAGGTATGGACACAGTTTTAAGGATAATGTTTTAGAAGGGATAGATAAAGTTTGCGTACATTGCCCAAGAGCATACGCTCAGAGCTTAGCCCTCATTGTGGTGATGTAAGAGGTGGGAAAGCCTTCAGGAGACAGGACCAAGTGGAAGGTGACAAAGTCATTAGGATACTTCTCATAGAAGAGACTGTGCCCATCTCCTGTCAATATGGTGTTATGGAAAGAACAAGACTAAGCACTGGGGATGCAGCTCTTTCAATAGAATGCTTATCTAATATGTACTAAGCCCTGGGTTCTATTTTTAGAAAATAGAACTCTATAAAACTTGATGTGGGGCCGGGCGGTGGTGGCACACGCCTTTAATCCCAGCACTCGGGAGGCAGAGGCAGGCGGATCTCTGTGAGTTCGAGGCCAGCCTGGTCTATAAGAGCTAGTTCCAGGACAGGCACCAAAGCTACAGAGAAACCTTGTCCCGAAAAAAACAAAAAACAAAACAAAACAAAAAAAAAAAAACTTGATGTGGGATAATCACAACACTTGGGAGGTTGAGGCGAGAGATTCAGAAGTTAGAGATCATCCTCAGTTACACCATGAGTTCAAGGCCAGCCTGAGATACACAAGATCCTGCCTCTAAAACAAGAAGAGAAATGGGGAAGGGGCTCTTTCTGGGCTCCTTTCTCAGGATGTGATCTCTTCCACATTTAAAAAAAAATCAAGTTATACTGTACTGATAAAGTGTAAGTATAAGTTTGCTTTCGTGACCTTGGGAAACTGTTGTTGCTGTTTGATTTTTCAAGACAGGGTTTCTCTGTAGCCTTGGGTGTCCTGAAACTCACTCTGCAGACCAGGCTAGCCTGGAACTCACTGATATCCACCTGTCTCTGCCTCCAGAGAGCTGCCACTGCCCAGAAGACACTGGGAACTTTCCAGAGAGAATGATAAGTAGGTTTTCGAGAATATAGGAAGTTGAAGAGGTTACAAATGACTGTCATAGAATCGTTAATCCTAAAATTTTTTGATGTGTCATTCTGATTTACACTTGGAAAATTTCTAACCAAACCGATGATGGATAAGGAAGTTTAGTTATTATCCTAAAAAAAAACATGCTAAGCTTTGAAATGGGCAAGGAAGAGGAGGACATGGAAGGTGTGTTTGGACATGTTGCTTTCTTCATGATACATGTATGCTATATTTAAGTGAAGGTATTATTCTCCCAAATAAATTCTCAAGATACGGTATTAGACATAAACAAAGAAACAGATCCCCTCCGCGCCTCCCCGGCATTACATGTAGAAGCCATGCAGTTCTTGGCACAACCTACTTTCCAGGACTTGAATCGGTCTTGTCTCAGTCTTCCTCTTCACTTGGCATCAGGTGGGCCTGTCACTGTGGAGCCCTTCCTTCAGCTTGACACATTCTGTTCACTTAGCATCTTTCACAAACCTTCATTTTGCTTTTTGATGGCGTGCATGTTTCATCTTCCACGGTCTTCACGTTGGCGAGTCTCAAAGATCAGTCCTTCTATTGAGGCCATCATCATCATCTCTTCTTTGCCCTTCTCACAAGCCCATTTCTCTGTTCTATGACTTCCCATGGACATCTTATGGGCATTTCAAGCTCCAGCTGTCCCAAACTGAACCCATAGTCAAGGCCACTTCTGCTGGAAACTCTCTTCCAATTGATGGCCTCTTCGTCCTTCTAGTACCTCAGTCTAGTACCTTCTAGTACCTTCTAGCTACTGACCCGATAGTTTGTCCAACACCATATGTTCACATATACTCCGCCCACTAGAAATTCACAGCGAACTTGGAATCTATCTTTTTTTCATCTTATTTTTTCTTTTCCCCTCCTTTCCCCTTTGCGTTAGCTCTGGCTGTCCTGGAACTTACTCTGTAGGCCAGGCCGGCCTTGAACTCAGAGATTTTCTTGCCTCTGTCTCCTGAATACTGGGATTAAAAGTATGCATCACTATGCCTGGCTGCTTTTCCCAATCCTGACGGGATATCCTCCCTTCCCCCACCACAGTGCAAAGTAGGCCCTTCTTATCAGGAGTTCTGATCTCCCTGCCTCTGCCCCCACCTTCTTTCAGACTCCAGCCAGCAAAAAAAGGCAGAGAATTCTTTTGAACTTAAGTGATCTCTTCTACTTCCTGTGCATGAAGTCTTCTGTTTGCCATAATTTCTACCCTAAGTAGAAGTCCTCAGTGAAGGTCAAATTTGCATTTCTTCCTTGTTTCCATCAGTTCCTCCTTGCTCGCTTTGCTCCAGCCGAAAGGTTTCCTTTCCACACTTCAACTACTAGGATCTTCCTTCGGATGTCAGCACTCTAGCTTCTGGCTTCCTTCAGGTCTTTGCTCAATGCCATCTAATGTCCCCCCACTATAGAATGTTGAACACTGCTTGCCCCTCCCCCCAGCACTCCCATGGCTTCCTAACATGCTTTATAACTTTCATGGTCTTTATCTTGTTCTCAGATTTACCCTCTGCACTTCACACATGGCAGATTTTAACTAAGTATTTTCAAGATTTCTGATTTGGCCATTTCCAGGAACCCCTTCAGACTGGAGTTTCCGTTTTTAAAATTTTCCCATATGTTACATCCTGGCCAAAGTTTCCCCTCCCTCTTCTCCTCCTAGCTCCCCTCCCCACCTCCCATCTATCCCAGATCCACTCCTCCTTTCCCTTCAGAAAAGGGCTGGCCTCCCAGGAATCGATATCAAGCAAGCATGGCATATCTAGTTATATTAATAACACTAGGCACATCTCCTCATATTAAGACTGGATGAGGCAACCCAGTAGGAGGAAAAGGGTAGTGAAAGCAGACAAAGGAGTTAGAGACAGTTCCCATTCCCACTGTTAGGAGTATAAGAACACTAAGCTACATAATCATAACGTATATACAGAGGACCTGGGTCAGACCCATACAGGCTCTCTGTTTGGTAGTTGAGTTTCTCTGAGCACTATGATCCCTGGTTAATTGATCCTATGAGCTGTTTTCTTAAGACCCTGTTTAGAAATTTCCTCATTGCTTCCTGTGTCTTGCCAATCACTCACTTCGCCCACAAGGTGGCAGCCTTTCCTTTAAATTCAGGCTGTAGTGGCCTTAGCAAACGTGTTTGATTTCTTTGAGCAGAGACAGCTTGACCTGGAGGACTAGGCAGCTGAAAAGTTCATAAAACGTGTATCCCTACTCCCTCGAGAGCTAAGTGTGTTGAAGGAATGGGGGCATAGGTGTCAAAGCCTCCCACAGAAGTGGCACATTATGGAGGTAGAAACACCGCTATTACGGAAGTGGTTTACATTTAGAGTGGAGAAGGATACCCAGTGCAGGCTGTCCACATAAAAACCGGGTTTAACAATCACACACATATATGTGTCTGCCCTCAGCATAACACTTTACCTTTTCCTTCCCAACTCATGTTATTCTAGCATCTATAAATGACCGCCCAGTTCTATTCTTGAATATCTCCTATGGTCTAGAGACACAACTCCCCTGGGAATCAAACTTTTTCTTCTAGAAGCCTATTTTGAACATAGCTGCATAGTTTTATTCTTCCTGTGGGAGGCAAAAAAAAGAGAAGATCTGCTGCTATGAACACAGTGGAGCACATGTCCTTGTGGTATGAATAGTCAGAACCTGGAAACAACCTAGATGCCCCTCAACTGAAGAATGAATAAAGACAATGTGGTACATTAACACAAAGGAGTACTATACAGCAATAGAAAATTATATCTTGAAATTTGCAGGCAATGGATGGATCTAGAAAAAAACATATTGAGTGGGGGTAACCCAGACACAGAAAGACAAATATAAGTGACTTTTAGACATAAAACAAAGAAGACCAACCTACAGTCCACAGCCTCAGAGAACCTAGACAACAAAGAGGATCTTAAGAGAGACATACATGGATCTACATAGGAAGAAGAAAATGACAAGATCTCCTGAGTAAATTAGGAGAGTGGGGGTCATGGGAGAGGGTAGAAGGGAAGAGGGGAGAGAGGAAGGGAAGTGCATAAAAAATGTATAGCTCAATAAAAACAATAAAAAAGAAGATGGGGCTGGAGAGATGGCTCAGCGGTTAAGAGCACTGGCTGTTCTTCCAGAGGTCATGAGTTCAATTCCCAGCAACCACATGGTGGCTCATAACCATCCATGAGATCTGGTGCCCTCTTCTGCCCTGCAGATATACATGCAGACAGAACATTGTAAACATAATAAATAAATAAATCTGAAGAAGAAGGAGGAGGAAGAGGAAGAGGAGAAGGAGATTTAGCCTGCAAAGCAGTTCTGTAGCTGGCTAATTGACCTTGGACAGGGCCTAAGCTGTTCTGAGCTCTGGTCTCTTCTAAGAGACTAGAATGCTCCTCGGTGGCTGGTGTGAGATTCTGATGTAAGCCTGAACCATGGCTTCCTGAGCAGCATCTGGCTCACAGGGCATTATGGTATGGTCACGACTGCCCCTCTTTTCCTCTGTTGCTGCTTTCCAACTTCAGCCACCTGGAATCAACCAACCCTGAGTAACTTAGTGGAGAGGGAAGGAGCAAGGGTTAGACTATAAGAAGTAGTCCATGGGGGTGGGAACAGTAAAGTGAAGCCATTGATAGGAGCAGAGGGGTAGCAAAGGGAAGTACCCATCATCGACCTCAAGGCCTGACATGCAGGCTAACTTACTCCATGCCAAGCCTGACATGCAGGCTAACTTACTCCATGCCAAGCCTGACATGCAGGCTAACTTACTCCATGCCAAGCCTCCAAGCCTCCAGTTTGAAAGAGAGGGAAAAAAACTACCCTTAGACCAAGATTCTCTTCCACCAGAAAAACCTTCCTTCCAGCAAGTCAAAAGGCTGCCTGGGGCTTCTTGCGCAACTTCTGTTCAGCTCACACACTCATGAAGGTATTCCAGCTGGCATAGGCTTTTAGATTCTCTGGCGCCCCAAGATAGTTCATTACAGTCTAGATCTTAACTCAGGACCCCTGGGAGCATTCTAGAATTGTGTGAGTTGGGTTTTTTGCCCTCTGTGAGAGGCGAAATACTCATCACAAAGCGGAGGGAGGGGCAGGCAGGCGTGGTTTCCAGGAAACTTGTGGGGTCTGACTTGGTTTTGCAGTTCAAGGGAAGATTCAAGGAGACTGGCTTTACCTGTACAGTGTCAGGGAGATGACAGGATGCATCTTAATTCTCTGATATGAAATCTTGATGAATTCTCTCCACCAGACTGGAAGCATGAAGCTCAGGTCTGTACAGGTTAAGATGTGGCTGCCACTTCTATCAGCCATGTACAAGGATGGTTCTACATCGTTGTTTCCTCGTGTTTGTGATTTCTGTCTGTGTTTGAATTACAGTCTACCATGGCTTTATCTGATGTTGCTGTTTTGTGGAATTGCTTGTGGTGAGCTGAAGAAACTTAAGATGTGGTTTAGGTATGAGGTCACATAGCTCCACCTCTCTGAAATCAGAGCCATTTCTCCTTCATCTCCCTCCCCCAACATCTCCACAAACAACCCATGCATTTCCTGTCCAGGGGAGGAGGAGATAAGGAAATCAGCTTGCCACCAGTGACTCAGTCTGGGGAGGACTGTTCCCAAGGGAAAGAAAGAAACTTGGGAACTTGCCCAGTTTCCTTGTCATATGGACCCTAGGTAGATAGACTGTCCATAGCAACCAGAACAGAACCTTATTGTTTTTTTAGACCCTTAGCAGAATGCCCTTGAGTGTCTTATGCTTCTAGCATCATTTCCAGAAAATATATTCAGAATCTGTAAGGTATGGCTTTCAGAAAAGTCACACAAAATGAAGACCTCTAGGGGAATGAAATGGAACCATGTCCTTCTAGCTAACAAAGAACCACATGATCTTACCTTCTACTCTGGTCTAAAAGGCATGTACCATAGGCAGGCTAAAAAGGGGAACTCAGGGGACTTAGCAGAGTGGCACATCTTTTCTTTGTTTTGTATGAGATTTTTCATTACCCATCTCCTTGACCTTGTTGACAAAGTCTGGCCCTGGAGTCTGTCTGTGTTAAATGTGTGATTTAACAAGGAAGTATTTTAAAGCTGGAGGGGAAAGTTCATTGTAAAAGGTCTGCAGGCCGCGGTCCTTACCCCAGAGTTCACATCCTTGAGCTTTAGGATGAGGGATGCTCAGTATTAGCAGACTCCATGGTCCTTAACTGGATAATGTATGTGAAAAGATGGGTTCTGGAACAAAGACCCTGTGGCGAGAGCTAACATTCAGGTTAGGACCAAGCATATTTGCTCCAATACTGAGTAGTGTTTTTCTTGTGTTTGTTTAAGCGCCCCACAGACAGAAATGTTTATCTTTCTTGATAGCAGCTGGGACACATCGTAGAACTTATGGCAGCCTCCCAGAAAATATGAAATGAAAGAAGGTATAGAAGAAACAACTTACATACCCATTGATTGAAGACAAATTGATACATTACACAATGGGGTATTGTTCAGCCTTCCAAGGGGAGAAGAGTCAATACATACTATGCAGTGTTTTGAATGGGAATGGCCTCCATAGACATGTATATTTGAATGGTTGGTTCCCAGTTGAACTGTTTAGGAATGATTTGGAGGTGTAGCCTTATTGGAGGTATGCCACTGTGAGTGAGCTTTATGGCTTCAAAAGACCAGTGCCAGACTTGGTCTTGCTCTCTCTGCCTGCTGCTTACAGATCAGGATGTAAGCTCTCAGCTACTGCTCCAACACTGAGCCTGCCCACCTGCCACCATGCTTCCCGCCATGATGCTCATGGGCGCACAGCCTGAAACTCTAAGCCAGCCCCACTTAAAAGCTTTCTTTTATAATCGGTTTTGGTCATGGTTTTATCATAGCAATACTAACTGTAATTAAGATATAATACAGCATGAATATCCTAAGAACATCATGCTAAGTAAAGTCAGCCATATATAAAGATTCCAGTTGCATGAGGTGCCTAGCATAGTCAAGTTGAAACAGAAAGAATTGTGGTAGCCAGGGGTAGGGAAGAGGCAGGTCAGGGTATTAAAGCTAATGGGCTGCAAAGCATCATGACTCTATTTATCTGTACGTGTCAAAATAGTCAAGATGGACTGGAAAGTGAGTCTCAGTGGTAGAGCACTTGCCCAGCATGTGTGGTTCTGGGATTTCAATTCCTAGCATTGCAAAACCAAAGCGAAATCACCCAGTGCCACCACTGTCGTGGTGTTGCGTGTCTCTAGTCCCAGCTACTCCAAAATTTTGTTATTATAAGAAAAGAGGAGATTGCACCTTGATTTGTACAAATTAAAGATGAGCATAACTGAGAAATAAGGTTGGGAAAGATTCACCGCAGAGAGTAGGTTCAAGAAGAAAAAAAGATGGTGTACACAGTCTGGGGCCATGCTTAGGTAAAGACTGTGAAGCATATGTTTACAGGGTTAAAATGGTGGACAGGAACACTTTTGGTGCTTGGCTTGAATGATAAAGATGGCAGCCAGTAACACCTCTGGGAAACCTCAGTTTGATAGGCAGACAGACAGACAGACAGACAGATAGATAGATAGATAGATAGATAGATAGATAGATAGATAGATAGATAGATAGATAGATAGATAGACAGATAGATGATAGATTAGATAAACAGAAAGACAGATAGGGCAACAACAAAAGGTTTTAGTAGTAAAGGAAAGGATGCTTTGAAAGTGTGTTTCTGTAGGGTTTGCCCCTAAAACTTGAATCCTAACATTATTTTTATTTGGCTACAAGTGAAAAAAATGGGTAAAAAGATTTTGAAAACGATTTTTATGATATATGTAAGATGATGCTTTTGTTTTTCTCTTTGAAATACAAATTCTTCAAAGTAGAATCAATTCTTCCATGTCAGACCGAGCAGTATTGCTCCAGTCTCCACTCCCAAAAAAGAGAGCTTTCCTCAAGTTTTAGCCCCGGGTTTCTCAAATCTTTACTGTAGTTTGAACTGGAGTATAAGACCTAAGAGAAGCATAAGAATAATTTGGGAGCACCGTGAGTCTGGGTGATTAAATAAGAGCTTGCTGATGAGAAATTCTGACGTGTGGCAGGGTTCTCCATGCTGATGACTTCCCTTTCCACCAGGCCTTCTTCAAAGTGGAAACACTCTCAACCTTGCATCTTCTTCCTCCTCAGTTTCCCATCTTATTCTGCCTCAAGGGCTGCAGATGTCACCAAGGGGGAAAGTAAAAGAGTTCTACACCAGCTGGAATTTAGAACTGAGAGTTCTTGAGAAGGCCACTGCAATAATTGCTGGGATTAAAGCATAAACCCTACTGAAAGCAAAGTAGCCGCCAAACGTCTGTTTTCTAAATTGCCCGTGATAGTACCTCATAAATTTTGATTGACATTAAAGTACATAACATCATAACTTTTTCTTTTCGTGTATGTAAAAGAGAGAACACTAATGGTTTCCTGGCACAGTTTTCAGAGGCAGGTGCTGATGGACTTAAACTACTCTGGTCTAGACTTTGGAAAGAAATGTTATTGAACCTTTCACATTTTCCTTTGTGTCCACTAATTCTCAAACATAACCGGGGTCAGCATTGCCTGGGGACAAGGGAAGTCACAAGAGCACAGACTGTTGAGCCCTACCCTACATGAACAAGTCCAACTGCAGTAGCCCTACTTATTTAAAGTTTTAATTGACACATAGTAATTGGATGTATTTATGGGCACAACATGGCATTTTGGTCCAAATATATAATATTATGTAATACTATATAATGATCAGATTACAGTGATTGGCGCGTTTATCACCTGGGGCATTCATGACTTCTCTGGGTTGAGAATGTCCAGTCCTCTCTGCTAGGCATTTTGAAATCTTGTCCTTTCTGAAGGCACTAAGAAACCATAGTGATTTTATATAAGATGTAGGATGAGAATGAAAAAAAAATTTCTTCATAATTTTATCCAGCACTTGGGCTACTTTACCCTCAGTGAGCCGCAGCACCGAGGTTGATTTCCATCCTGGACGATGTGGTGCACATCTGATAGGATGACGCACAGGACTGACTGCCCCTGAGTGCCTGGTTCCCAGAGGAGGAGAGTTTCCGGCTATTATCTATGCTAAGACTTATTTTTGTTTTACGTGTCTTCTTGTTTTGCCTGTGTGTATGTTCATGCGCCGTGTGTGTATGTTCATGCACTGTGTGTGTATGTTCATGTGCCGTGTGTGTATGTTCATGCACCGTGTGTGTATGTTCATGCACTGTGTGTGTGCAGTGCCCATGGAGGCCAGATGAAGGTGTTGAGTCCTCTGGAACTGAACACACAGTTGTGAGCCACTGTATAGGTGCTGAGGACCAAACCCAGCCAACAAATACTCTTCACTGATGAGCCGTCTCACTAGACCCTTCCAAAGTATTTTTAAAATCTGCTCTCCACGTTTTCTTTTATAGTGATCACGACTGCAAGAAGATACTGAGTACATTCAAAAGAGCATTTGTTTCCAAGAATCCATGCAACATCACAGGAGAAGACTATGAGCCACTAGTTAAGTTGGTCACTCAGACTGTACCATGTAACAAGGTAATAAGTTATTCCTTTCACATTTGAGAATAAAAGCCAAAGGGAAGAGGTCCCAGGACCAAAGTTAGGATGCAGAAAGAGAGGCAACCTTGGCATTAGGCATCATTTGATATGGTTCGTGGGGTAGTATTGGTAGAGGGCGGGCTTTGGAGAATTAGGAGACCCTCAGGGTTTAGGATAGGAGATGGGAACAGAGAAAAGAATCTAACATCAACCCCACCCCATAAGAACAAAAGTAACCCAGACTTATATACTTATGGAACTTTCCCCTGGATTCTGATATAATAGACAAGTAGATGGTAATACAAGGCCAATTCGCGTTTGAAGAGTGACTGATTTTTACTCTCCTAGCCCTCACCTTCTTAGTTCTTCAGAGCCATCCTATGGAGTAGGCAAACTAGGGGTCAGTCTTTTTTCACCAGTGGGGAAGCTCAGGCTTGGTGAAAAGAAATTGCCCAAGTATAAGAAATGTAAACCAGCTGAAGGCCAGATCGTGGTGGCACACACCTTTAATCCCAGCATTTGGGAGGCAGAGTCTGGTGGATCTTTGTGAGTTCAAGGCCAGCCTGGTCTACAGAGTGAGTTCCAGGACAGGCTCCAAAAGCTACACAGACAAACTCTGTCTTGAAAAAACAAAACTAACAAACAAAAAAGAAACAAGAAAAATGTAAACCCGCTGAAATGTAAATAGAACAAGCCCTGGAGTCATAGAAGCCTAGTTTTCTGTCCTTTGAATATACTGGGAAAGGTCTCTCATGAGTACAACTCTTTTCAAAGCCTGTGTTTAAAGCAAAATTTCACATGTCTGAAGCTAAGTGAAGCCCTCCAACCCACTCACGGTTATCACCACCCGTCCCATTTTTAAGTGAGCTGGAGATTGCTGTGTCTCCTACCCTAGGAGTACCAAGTGTGTTGCTCTGAACAGAGGACTTGGAGGGTAGACAATAACCAAATGAACTTCTCTAAATATTTAGTGGGTGTGATTTACTTTGATAGTTTCTGCTTTCTTTTATTTGCAGAAGGTTGATGGATTGAATGATTGATTGACTGCTGTTGTGGGGCTGGAACCCAGAGCCTGCTTCTTGCTAGCACTCATTCTACTGCTGAGCCACATCCCCAACCCTTGCATTTAGTTCTGGACCTACTAAATTGTGTGTTTATTCTTTCTCAGACGCTCCTCTGGAGCAAATCTAAACACCTGGCTCATCAGTACACCTCGGTCCAAGGGAAGATGTTCACCCTGGAGGACACGCTGCTGGGCTACATTGCTGATGATCTCAGGTGGTGTGGAGACCCCAGCACTTCTAGTAAGGATCTCAATCACCTGGGATGGTTCAGGGTGCAGGGAAATGGATCCTTGAGCTGGGCAAGGAACCTTGAAAGGTCAGTAGGCACATACCCTAATGCCATCGGTACCCTTAATGGCAAGTCAGGCTCTTAGATAACAGCAGTCCCTGTCCTCTGGAAATATCAGCTTCAGAGCTTAGGACTGCCATTGGGCTCTGAGGGATGAGAAGTAGTACATGTGGAGGAAATGACTGATCAGAAATCCTCCCGTAAGGGAGGAAGCAAGAGAGAGAGAGCCGACAAAGCTGTTAGTTATTAGTTATTTTTGTGACAGTTCCATGAGATCTAATACAGTCTAGAGGAAAACAACCCAATCTCCATAGCAGTCATTAATCCATTCATGAGGGTACATTCTCTCATGATCCCAACTCCTCTTAGAGGTCCCATCAACTCAACACATTGCAATAGAGAATTAAGGTAATGTGAGTGTTGGCGAGGCAAGCTGTATCAAAGCACGGTACTAGTTTAAAATGCTGTTGAGGTCAGATATCCCCAGATCCAGTTCTCCTTCCTACTCTCTCCTTTCCCTGTCCCTCCTGCTCTCCTCCCTCATCCACTCCTTCTTCCCTCTCCACTTCCTTTTTTTCTTCCCCTCTTCTTTTTTTTACAAGTAGTGGCCCCCTTAACCTGTATATCTTAATGCATTCTGCATCATGCATTCTTGAACATAACTCTGGGCCACTTTTAAAGTCATTTTGAAACTGAAATTATATATACTTAAGGTGTGCAGTGTACTGTTTGGCTATAAATAGACATGGTGAACTGATTATTATATTGAGATATTTAGCATGGGCATCTTAAGGTATCATCCCCATTCTTTATTGTGATCTTGTGATCTCCCCTTCTTTTCCCTCCATAGCACATATCAATCTATGTGTTTAGAAACCCATCTGTTCTTCATCTCTGCTCACACTGTCTGAGTCCAGCACCCTGACACCTGCTCTTGCTGGGAATGCTGCAATGCTGCATGGATGACTCTTTACCCCTTGGGATCAGTCTCCATTAGATTTGACACCACAGAGGTTTTCTTACAGTAAAAATATGACCATGTCTATCTCCTTTGAAAACCTAATTTTCTCTCCTCACCTCTAGACTAATGATCTAAGTGGCCTCTGTATATCAGGGGCCTCATCTTTCATCGTTCCCTTTTTCTCATCAGAGCCCAGCACAGCTCTTTGCCTCTGCACGTGCCTTCTGCATAAGGTGCCCTCCTCTTTAGAGTCTGTCTGAAGACAGTGATTCTTGTCCAAGGCAAAATTCAACCTGAACTTTTTCTGGCAATATTGCACAGCAGAAGTTAATCTTTCTTCGGGCATTTGTCTTCTCGACATAGCATGCTATAGGAGGCAGGGCTCCCACTGATTCAAC
Organism: Ondatra zibethicus; assembly: GCA_004026605.1. Classification (NCBI taxonomy): domain Eukaryota; kingdom Metazoa; phylum Chordata; class Mammalia; order Rodentia; family Cricetidae; genus Ondatra; species Ondatra zibethicus. The sequence goes on along the minus strand of PVIU01002482.1, from coordinate 98,635 downwards.
CCTCTATCTCCAGAACCTAACCCTCAGCAAATGTTTATATAAGGTAGATAACCTTGCATACAGTGTCATAGAAACCATGTAGCCACACTCTATGCTTTGTACCACACTAAGGGTTGAACCTGTTCTGATGGGGCTGGCTGCAGAAAACCTGAGACCACCTGAGCCCCCAAACTTCTGGGGGTTGAGAAGGAAACTCTCCACAGGAGAGAACTGCCAGATACCAGACAAGTGTCTGGCGAATATGTCTTCTTCCGGCAAAGGCCTGGCCTTCTCTCTAAGTGTTCCTGGATTCCAGGGGAGTGATGGGGGCTGGTCTCTTTAGGGCAAACTTTTGTTGTCATTTCCCAGAATGATGAATCAAAACCCATCACGCTGTTCCTGTCTGGGATCTGGAAGGGAAGACAAGCTGTTGGAAGGAATTCAGGGGACACTTAGTCAAATTGGGTTGAGATATGTTCATTCTCCAGCTTCAGTCTTGGCACAGATGCCATTGGAAAATGCTCCCACTGTTATTGGACAGCCAAGAATGAGCCCAAACTTTAACCATTTCCACTTTAACTATTTCCTATGTGTTTTAGACCTGAACTATGACTCTTGCCCACACTGGAGTGAAAACTGCCCCAACAATCCTGTCACGGTGTTCTGGAAAGAGATTTCCCAAAAGGTAAGTTCCAAGTAGTTCAGTTCCAGAGTTTTGACTGAAGGCGCTGTCTGTTCAATGGTTGGTTGATTTGGACCCTTTTTGGGTCACAGATCTTTGTAGGTGTGAAAGTATGGAAATCTTTTCTGAGAACAAAAGCTCAGAGATACACGCTAGACAACATTCCCACTCAATTTCAGAACACCCACAGAGGCTTTGCAAGCTCGGAAAAAGAATCCCTACCCGCAACGAGTATTCGTTGGCTATGTCTATCAGGAAGATAGGTTTGGTTTAATCCTGGGACCCAGGTTTTGGTTGGATTTCTAGGAGAGTTTTAATAATTTGCATTTATAGACAACTTAATATGTTCCCAACTCTTTGCAGGAGTTAAGAGCTCTGTCTTCACAATAGCCATATGAAATATCATGAATACCATGGCCACTTTGGAGTGGCACCATGCAAGCAATCATCGAAGCTACTAGCTGATTCCAGATCTACAGTCCGGGCTGAGAAACACTAGTTCCTTCGCCTCACATCATACAGATAACTTCACTTGAAATTGCATAAGCATATTTCCCTTTTTCCATTAGTTGTGCATCAATAATAAAAATTCTCTTGTAAGTAGACCAACAGGGAAAAAATGAAAATGATCAAGAAAAACAAGTGAAAGGAAAAGAAAAAATCCAAACATATTTGTTGGCAGAGATTTCTGTCCCATCAGATTCCACAGCTGTTCAGCCCCAAAGAAACACACAGAGATCTACATTAATTATAGCTGGTTGGCCTAGTAGCTCAGGCTTCTTATTAATTAATTCTTACATCTTAAACTAGACCATTATTCTTGTCTGTGTTAGCCATGTGGCTTGGGACCTTTATCTGTGAGGCATTCTCATATTGCTTCCTCTGTGGCTGGGTCATGACTGCAGACTTACTCTTTTCTCTTCCCAGAATTCTCCTCTTCTCATTGCCCTGCCTCTATTTTCTTGTCACTCAGCCATAGAGGAAGTAAGATGGGACTGCCTTGCCGAGAAAGGTACCAAGCCACGTGGCTAACATAGGCAAGAATTATGGGCTAATATAAGTTATAAGAGTTAGAAAGAAGCCTGAGCTACTAGGCCAACCAGTTTATAATTAATGTAGACCTCTGTGTGTTTCTTTGGGACTGAACGACTGTGGGACTGAACGACTGTGGGACCAGGCGGGACATAAAATCTCAGTCAACACATATTTATTCAAAGTAAATACACTCCTGAGGCGGTATCAATACATGTGTCTTAGTCCATTTGCACTGCTCTAACAAATAGCTAAGGTTGTGTAATTTAGAAAGGAGCTCAGTTAGGTTAAGTGCCAGCAGGTCAAGGTGGTAGCAGACTTGATGTCCAATGAGGGCTGTATTATGTTTCTCAGATGCCAATTCATTGCTGTGTCCCCGCATGTCAGAAGACAAAAGATGCCTAGAGAATTTCTCTGAGCCCCTACACAAGAGTACTAACGCTATTCATGAGGGCAGTGCCCTCCTCTCTTACCACCTCCCATGATTGCAATGGTCCCAGTTTCCAGCTTATGAATTAAGCGCTAAGAGTGGAAGACCACACATTCAAACCATAGCAACATACAAATTTCAGGCTCGACAAGCCCCATGTCTTTATGTCATTCCCATTGCTCTCTTTCAATAGATAGTGTAAGAACTGAACAAAGTTTCACATTAGAGGTGAAGAAACCGATATTCTTAGCTTAAGGGACTCATTGCAGAAGAAGGGGGAAAGATCGTAAGAGCCAGAGGCAGTGGATGAGTACAAGAAAACTGTACTTGCTGCACACAACAGGGCAACTGCACATATGAACTCCCAGGAGTTGTGACAACACACACATGACCTGTACAAACCTAAGAACAGCTCTCAGCATGAAGAGGGGAGGTGGACCTGGTCCCCACCACTAGCAGGAGAACTCCCGGCAATAGATGTCTGTTGGGAGAAGGAGTCAGTTTTCATTAAGAGGGTTGCCACAGATAGGTCATCTATGCTCTGGGGACAGGAGCCAAGAGAAGTGGGACTTGATGGGGAGAGGGAAAAAAAAGAGAGCACAAAGTCGGGTGGTGAGGGGTTAGATCTGGGAGGAGTTTGACAAGTGGTGAATATGGCCAGAACTCATTGTAAAAGACTCTCTAAGGATGAATACAATTTTCTTAAAAGAGACTAATCCAAGGTCATTGGCTGGTAAGTAGCGGAGCTGAGATTTTTAGTGTAGATCACCTAGTTTAGAGCAATAAACTTTATTCTCACACTGTCTTTATTTCTCACATTGTCTACTTACTGGTTATGTCTTTTAAGCGGCAGGTTAAGAGTCAGGAATTAGGTCAGTGGTCGAACACTTGCCTGAATGCTGGTGTGCTTGTCTTCAATTCCCGGCATCAACTAAGTTCCTACCTTGAGGGGACTTAGGAGTGTAGAGGTGCAGTGAAGCACGGGATTAATGTGGAAGTGAGGGGAGACCTTTTTGAGGAGCAGGTAGTTTGATTTTTTTTATTTTATTGAAAATAGACTCTTTTCTCATCCAGTATAATCTGATTATAGTTTCCCCTCCCTCTACTCCTCCAAGTTCCTCCCCACCTCCCCCACCTGCCTCAAGATCCACTCCCTTTCTGTCTCATATAGAAAAGAACAGGCTTCTAAGAGATAACAACCAAATGTGACAAAATAAAATACAAAAGATAAAGCGAAAACTTTATCTTATCACATTGAGGCTGGACAAGGCAACCCAACAGAAGGAAAAGTGCCCCAAGAGCAGGCAAAAGAATCAGAGACCCACTCGTTCATATAATCAGAATCCCATATTAAAAAATACTAAGCTGAAAGCTATATTATATATGCAGAGACCTGGTATAGACTCATGTAGGCCTTGTGCTTGCTGCTTGAGTCTTTGTGAGTTCACATGAACCTTACTCAGCTGATTCTTATTCTTAGGGGACACATTTTAAAAAGTGGTTTCCTTAGACATTCTGATCACAGATTCCTCATTACACCTCCATCAATGGAGATCAGTATATAAGTATTCTAGAGTGTTGTTGCTGCATTTAAATAAAGTACCACTATCTTGTTAAGTAACAGAACCTATCCATTCAACAAATATTATTGAACACTTACTACATGTTTTGAACACTCAAAGACACTGTATTTTTTTTTTTGCTTGCTTGCTTGCTTTTTAAGAGAATGCTTTTTTTATTTATTCTATCAACTCTGGGATATGTTTTACAGCCATACCATCATTAAAACCTTCTACAGTAAGTTTTATATATATTAAGTGCTTTCTTGTCCTCCCATCTCAACCCTTGGTACTAAGAGTAAGAGTTAAATGGTGAGAGTGACTGAAGGCACCCTGACTTCTGAGACACTGCAGCACGGGCACCTTGATCTTTGCCTCATGGAGGAAGGCAAACAGTCTAGTCCCTATCTTTGACAGTAAGGATGGTTCTTCTTACAGGTTTGAATCTCCAGGTCATCTTGCTGCTAAGTCATGTGACCTTGAGGTCAACTGAGCCAAGCTTTCCTTGTGTCTGGGGACTCATGAAAATTCTACCTTGTGGGGTCCAGTGCTCTTCTGGGTCAGTGTTTAATGATGATTCATCAGGGTTAGGGGTGCCCATCTGCTCATCTCCCTCTGTAGCTAGGCAAGCGCCACTGGACTTCATAATTCTGCTCCAAATCAGTCAGCGGTGTAGAAGTCATCTGCAGAATAATGTCCAGTTTCCTCAACTGCATATATGGCCTTCCGTGAACTGACCTTTCAGCATCCACTGACGTTTCCCCCACGAATACCACTGATTTCCCAAATCTTCCTGTCACAGCTCCATTTGAAATCCCACCTACTCTTTGGGACAAGGATTTTGTCTCCTATACAGCACTTCCTTGCTCTTTCCTAATCTCTAGAGCGAAGTATTGTCCTTTTTCCTGCCATCTTTTGTTTCCTTGGAATTTTACTGAGCAAAACTTACCCTCCGCCATGTACCAGGTATAGATCACTAAAGACTCTAGAAGATCCTGGGAAGACAAGCTCTCATTTCTCTCGGAGCTCTTCACACTGATGGCTAAAGCTGTTCCACTCATCGTTACAATGAAATGTGTGCACAAATGTCACAGAAGGAGACCTAAGTCCTAGAGGTCTTGGTCTGTCTTCAGAGGAAGCTGCACATTACTCCATTCACATGGTTCACTCCAGTTCTTAATGAATTTTCCAGATGAAAGTTGGTTGCTTGAGGAAATAAAACTCTCTCTATTCAAAGGCCAGCCTGGTCTACAGAGCGAGTTCTTCAGGCTATCTCCTTTTGCTCTTGGTGCCTTTTTAGAGCCTCAGGGTCATTGGCTCTTACCTAAGTTTCTCTTTCCACAGTGTTCCATTTCCCTTGCCCCTAAATTGTCCATCTTGCTTCTGCTAAATAAAGTGTAGCCTCTACAGTACATGACACCAGGTGAGTGCCTTCATTTCCTTCTTCTAGAGACACTCTGTTTCCCACTCTAGACTTTCAACTTCTGCATCATTTACAGACTGGCAAGGCTGCATCAAGAACTCATGCAAAGCAAATATTTCCAATGGCTTAGACTATTGGATAGAGTCACCATTCCTGGGCTGAAAGTGTAGAGTCTATTTTCTCCCTCCTAGCTATTACTACGTACTCTTTTCAATGGAATAACTGGAGAATAATCATGGACTTCTCTTTTTTTAAGTTTGCAGAAACTGCCTGTGGTGTGGTCCAAGTGATGCTCAATGGGTCTCTCAGTGAACCATTTTACAAAAACAGGTACTTCTTTCCTTTCATTGTAGCCTGTTTGCAAGGGTTAGTTATTGCAGTTACCATGATTGTAGTGGCGTTTCATTTGTAGTTTAATAAATAAAGCTTACCTGAAGATCAGAAAAATAAAACAGCCACACTGGCCAATCTTACAGATGATGCAGCAATGACACACACCTTTAATCCCAGTAGCCACAATGACACACACCTTTAATCTCAGTAGCCACACTAGCTTGCCATAGAAACCAGGTGGTAGTGGTGCATGCCCTTAATCCCAGACCTAGAGAGGGTTATAAAATGTGAGGAGACACTCCTCAGTCTCAGTCTCAATCTGAGGTTTCCTGGGATTAGGATCAACATTTCAGACAGAGATTGAGGTAAGAGGCAATGGCTGGCTACTTTGCTTTTCTGGTCTTCAGGTTGAACCCCAATATTTGTCTCTGAGCTTTTATTAATCGTGCTTCAAAGAGCCGCCTGTTGGACATGGCATTCCTCAAAAGAATGTGCCTGTTTTTTAGTCCCGAAGAGCTGAGCTTACAAGGCAGTTTTTGTATTCTCGGAAGATGTTTTTCTTCCTAGGTTAATATTTGCCCTGGTTTCTCCTTTGTCTAAAATCCTCCAAAGTTCCTAAGGGCCATTATACGGTTACCAGCCATTGCTCTTCACTTTTTGAGGGCTCACATAATCTTCTCAGCTTTCTTTCCCCCTCACATTCTGTCCTCCCATTTCACCCACACTGTCTGGCCTGCCTCTCCACTTCTCCCTGTCTTCATCCCCGCCATTCAGGAATAATGGCTTACTACTTGTCTCTCCCCCGTGTGAAGAGTGGGAATCCCACTTCAGCAGCAGAGGTGTCCTGGGACGTAAGAAGCCGCGCTAGGCTCTGATCTTCATTTTCTCATGGCAGCATTGTCAGCAAAGCACTGCAGTGGTTTAACAGGGTGGACCCCAGAGGTCATTACACATACCTTGTGTGACCTTGGGCAGGCAGCTAACCTCTGGGAGTCCCTGTATACGTAAGTGATAAGATGAGGATATTATAGAGATAAGCCAAAAGAGAGTTCCAGATCTAATGAAAACTCCCCATGGCATATCCGCTATTATTTTCTCAGTTATTCCTCAGGACTAAATTGGCCCACTCTCAAGCCTCCCAACCCTGGCCTCCTCATCTTAGTTTCTATCACATTCATGGCCTTTGTTCTTTAATTTTTCTCTGATAAAAACACTTCTGAAGATGGAAGCATATATTAATTTTCTCTGGCCAATCTAGGTACCCTCTATTTATTGTTCCTCTCTTCTGTTCCAATATTTAATTTTACAAAGCAACAGTAACTCTTTTGTCTTCTTCTGACCCTCTTTTCCTATGGGTTTTGGGTGAAGATGCTAGCACTCAGAATCTTGTCGTTTGATGTTAGAGAGCTAAGTCCCTGCCACAGGGAAGGTAGCTGTCCACGCTAACAAGGACGAATCTAAAAGGCATTGGTGAGCAGAGATTCTGTGGTTGTAACCAGCTCTCTGGTAATGCTACATCAAGTATCTTATATGTATTAATCAGCACCAAAGTATAGTTAAAATCTCATCTGGGCTGGGCAGTGGAGATGCAAGCCTTTGATCCTAGCATGGGAGGCAGAGGCAGGCAATCTTGGTGAGTTCAAGGACAGCAAGAGTTGTAACACAGAGAAACTCTGTCTTGAAAAATAAAAATCTTATCTTGAAATCTGGAAACCAAGAGTTATGTTGAATGGGGAAAGGTAGGAGACGAGGTAGGTTCTACTCAATGGTTTCCAGCTGGGTGAGTTCTGACAGGCGGTCTGGATGCCCTGCACGCTGGCCTGGGATCAAGGATGTTCTTTATCTCTTCTGTTTTAGTACCTTTGGGAGTGTAGAAGTCTTTAATCTGGACCCAAATAAAGTTCATAAACTCCAGGCCTGGGTGATGCATAACATCGAAGCCGATTCCAGGTATGTCATTGTACAGTCTGTAGCAGACTGATAGTCTCTGAGTCAGCCTATGAAGAAATACAAGGTCACAAGAGCGCAGTGGGGACAGACCAGCATGCTCACTCTGCTCTGAGCCCTCCTCCTAATGTCTTAATTCTGTCTTCACAAAGGACAGTGATGGCTTCCCACCTCTGCTCCTGCTGACCTGAGAACCCAAGAGGTGGACTTCTGATCCACCTCTACTCAATGCTGTCCCAGGAGCAGTTATGCAGAGGAAGTCAAACACTCAGAGGGTGTTTGAAAGATCTTATTACCTGAATATTTTCTTTCTTCCCTAGTAACTCATGCTCAGGATCCTCCATAAATGAGCTGAAGTTGATTGTGCAAAAAAGGAATATTACATTTGCCTGCCAGGATAACTACAGGTAATTGATTTTTTTTTAAGATTTGTTTATTTATTATGTAAACAGTATTCTGCAGGCATGTATGTCTGCAGACCAGAAGAGGGAGCCAGATCTTATTAGAGATGGATGTGAGCCACCATGTGGCTTGGTGGGAATTGAACTCAGGACCTCTGTAAGAGCAGCCAGTGCTCTTAACCTCTGAACTATCTATCCAGCCCCCTAAATATTTTATTTTATTTTTTTTTAACGTATGAGTATTTTGCTTGCGTCCATGTCTGCACATGACATGTGTGCCTGGAGGCCAGCAGAAGGCATTGGGTCCCTAGAGCTGAAATTACAGATTGTTGTGAGTCACTGTGTGAGAGTCTGAAATTGAACGCGGATCCTCTGGAAGACCAGTCAGTGCTCTTAATCGCCAAGCCATGTATCCAGGCCAGTAAATGATTTCTTGTGAACAAAAACTGCTGTGTGGCCCGAGTGGGCTTCAGCGATGCCTCTCAGGCCTTGATGGTGTGTGATGAGTGATGGCTTTTGCTGCGCCACCAAACCTAGCTTGTTTCCCTGGCCAATGGCTTCAGTCTGGCTGCCTGCCCATTCATCCTCTCCCTCCTTTTGTGCCAGCCCCAAGCAGTGACTTGCCCCAGACCCTTGGAGGATATACTTCCTGCTTTACTGCTGGCCTTCATGGGAACAGAAACACGCCACCAGGACTTTTCTCCCAAGTTTTAAGATTCAGAGACTGGCTATAAATTTGCGTGTGAAATCTCCTTGGTTATATTCAAATGTAAATGCCTATTGTTTGGTAAATTTCCACATGGCAGTCTACAAAGGCTTGTCTTTTCTAGATTAAAACCAAAACCAATGTAAATTCTTTTTTTTTTTTTTTTCAATTGAATGCTTCACAATTTGTGTGTCATCCTCACGGAAGGGCCATGCTAATCTTCTCTGTATTGTTCCAATTTTAGTATCAGTGCTGCCGAAGTGAGCACCCAATGTAAATTCTTAACAAGAACTTAGCATCCTGTGGGCTGGTATATATCTTTGCAGTCACCCGTAACTCCAAAACTGGGGGCCCCCTCATTGTTTATGACCAATTACGGCCAATGATACAGACAGGGACAGCCAGCCACTTCTACAGAGCAGCACTTTTGAAGCTTTCCCATGAGGAGCAGCTTCAACTCTGACTGAAGCCCAGAGAAAAGGCTCTGTGACGTAGAAGCAGAGTAATTTTACGCCTCTTCATGTCGCCTACCATATCTCAAAGGCAGATTTAAAGGATGGATGGCTCACTTCCCAGATGACCTGAATTTCCCATCAATCAAGCTGTCTCTTCTTTGGAAATGGCCAGGAAAAAAAAATTCATCAACGTGCCACAGAAGCTAAATGAAAAAAAAAAAGCAGAAGAAAAGATCAGCTATAAAAGAAACTCTGTAGACAGCTGATGAGGCGAAGATGCAAAGACGTTTTGTATGGGAAAGAGTGCTGGCAGGCTGGAGGAGGCTGCCAAACATAGACTCTGTGGTTTTGTTGGCTCACATTTATGGAAATGACAGTCTTTTAAATTTACCAGTTAGAATCCTAAAGCATGCTACGTATAGAGGGAGCATGGCTCTCTGACGGTATCCATACCTCTTGAGGACAGTGCCTGAGTTCTGTGCTGTCTCTTGCTTTCACCCAGAAGTCATCAGGAAGCTCCCTAACTGAGGAAGGCAGAATCCTCAGGAACTGTGGGTGGCCACATCTGCAGTCTTGTGATCACCAGCTGTCACATTCTTGTGACGCATTTGAACCACAGGTTCACTTTTCACCTCTACATATTTCCACCGCGCTCCGTCTTTGGTGTGGATTTCTATGGTCTTACAAATGAACTGCACCCGAATGGGGCACCCTTTCAAGTCTTTTACTCCTAGGCTAGGCAGTTCTCAGTGTTGCTGCTGAGGAGAGGCATGTGTGTGGCTGGTCAGTGGTCCATTTTCCTTTGGTTGCCAAAGGGTCTTCTTTCATTGATGAATAGACCATAGGTACATGGTTCAGTCTCTTTCCTCTTAAATTTTTGTTACATTTATATTTATTTACTATATGTATGTACATGCACATACCAAGCTTTCATGTGAGCATCTGAAGACAACTTGTAGGAATCAGTGCTTTGTTCCGCCACAGGAACTCTGGGAATCAAGCTCTCCCGTCATTGGGCACGGCACAGCAGTGAGTCCCTTTACCCTGTGACCCATCTTGCCAGTCCTCATCCTGTCCCTTGATTTCCTTTCTTGCTTCTCTCCCACAGGCCTGCCAGGTTTGTTCAGTGTGTGAAGAACCCTGAGCATCCGTCATGTCGTTCTGGTGTGTGAATGATTTGAATCCTAGACCCCCTGTTGCTGGTCAAGATGAGAGTCTCTCGGAAACTACAACGGCATACAGCCAGAGCTATCAGAGAGTGAGCGCTCTCGTATGATGCCAACACCCGAGATGGAAGGACTTCCCAACAAAGTTTGGCAGTGTTACATGATCGGTTTAATTCTTACTGTATACTACCACTACTCAAGAAAAAAAAACTACTCCATAAAACAGAGCTAAACTTGTATATTGTTATTTCACTTTAATTTTCTCATGTGGTGCTGTATTTTGTTCATATATTGTTAACTCACTTTTTTTTCTTTTTTAATGAAACTGAGAAGCTAACCCGAGAACTTTCACACACAGTAGTTAAGCCTGTATCCATTGAGCTCCGTCCTCAGCACAGCTGGTAACATCATTTTTATTGAACAATTGACAATCCATGGAGGAGCAGAAAGAGTGGGTGGGAGAACTGTGGAATGTAAAATATAAATAAATAAATTGCCAATCAAACCTCCCCGGTCAAAATGGACAAAGAAAATGAAATGTCAAGCTTTTGAAAAATGAATAACCTTATTTTTTTCAATGTTTCTGAATTTTTCCTACAAATATTCAAATGGCAAACCTGAGGTCATGGGTCATTACGGGAAAGGTGTTCTGTGGGAACTTGAACATGCTTGCTGTTTTTAATCTTTCACCCTTCCAACATGTGCCAATAAGTTTGGCTATTGTTTTCCTTTTTTTAAAAATATGAGAAAATGGAGCTTAGAGAGGTTATAAAATTTCCTAAAGTCACATTCTGGGGATCATGATTAGAGCTGGTGCTGACTCCATTCTTTCAAAGTTCACAACATAGGATATTTCTTCTTTTCTAGGCCTTTACCACCAAATTGATAGTAGCCTGTATTATTGTCCAGAGAATGCTGTTGTACTAAATTGATTGTAATAGGATCTGAAATGTGATTTTTTTGTTTTGTTTTGTTTCTTGGGACAGGGTTTCTCTGTGGAACAGTCTTGGCTGCCCTGAAACTCACTCTGAAGACCAGGCCAACACTGAACTCACAGAGATCCACCTGCCTCTGACTCTCGAGTGCTGAGATAGATTAAAGGTGTGCACTACCCATGCCCAGCCTGAAATGTGAATTTTATGGACACTTTCAAAACTAATTCATTGCATCCTATTTCCTTTCCTGCTCATACTTGGTGCCCTTTATAGGTAGTAAAATATTTTTGTTGAAATATTGAGTTGGTGAGCCAGGCGGTGGTAGCACATACTTGTAATCCCAGCACTTGGAAGGCAGAGGCAGGCGGATCTCTGAGTTGCATGCCAGCCTGCTCTACATAGTGAGTTCTAGAACAGCCAAGACTGTTACACAGAGAAACCCTGTTTCAAGAAAACAAAACAAAACAAAACAGAAAAACCAACAGAAAAAACCCAAAAAACAAAACGAAACAAAAAAATTAAGTTAAATTTGAGTTAAACTTATATTTGTTGCTGATATTGGCAATTTGTTTTCGATCCTTTTTTTCTTAGATCAGCCTTGCTTTGGGGTTACCAGTTGTTGTTGCTGCTGTTTTCAAACCTACAATCTTAACTTTCTTTATTTTATTTAATTGTGCTTTTTTCTCTATTTTTAGAAATATAAAAATGTCTTATTTCTTCTAGCTTCCTTGGATATCTTTGTTCAACTGTTTTGAGACAGATGTTTAGATCATTGATATCGCAGCCTGTTTTCTTTTCTTACACATGTATTTTAGTGCTGGGGGTTTTCCTCCAAGTCCTGCTTTTGCTGCAGCAATGAAGATCTCTGTACGCCTGCGTTGGTTACCATTCAGTTTAAAATTGTTCCTGGTTCCACAGTTATTTAGAAAAGCGTTATTTACTTGTCAACATCCAGAGAATTTTTTTTAGTTTGTCTTTAAAAATAAGTGTATTTAGTAGATATTAATAAAACTAAATTTATACAGCCTCAAGGAATTTGCTTCGTTTATTGAAAATAGCATAAATGTTGGAGACAGGCACTGCCCACATCCCAAAGAGAGACTCTCTCAAAAATCAAGGTGGAAGGTATCTACGGGATGACAACTGAGTTTTTTCTGTACCCTTTTTATGCATGAATACACATGAACCAGCACACATACACAGAGAGAGAGAAAAAGAGAGAAGTATGGTAATAGACTGTATAATGAAAATGGGCAATATGTCATAAAGCCTTGACAAATTTGAATTGCATTAGTCAGGATACATACATTCTAATAAATCCCATATGAACACACCAATACAGACACACACACACACACACACACACACACACACACTGGACTTATTAAAATAGCTTGGCTTACAGGCTGTGGTTCAGATATTCCAACATGGATTCAGATTGGTCCCGCTTTCAAGTAGCTCCTACGACAGAATGTCCTCAGAACCAGATCCGTGCCAATAAAGCCTGCAGCCTAGAGCCTTTACATGAGACTCTTCTGCTTTACTGTGAAGGGTGGTTACCAGTTTCAGGGTTCACTAATGTCCTTGCTCACGAACATACTTTGGAAGTGGCTGTTTGTGTCAGAAACTACTTGGCCTTCACATCCCCTCCAAGATGACGTGGATAGCGCAGATATCAACTTGTAAGGCAAGCCCATGAACACTCCTCTGAGGTCAAGTTTTAGGAAATCTCAGAGGAGACAAATCACAAGGTTTTCACATGTGCTCCGTGGGGGGGGGGTCACAGATGTGGCTTGGGGCTAGGGTGTTCCTTCTCCTTCCCCCACCTTTCACTGCCATAGCACAGAACCCCAAATTTGTTCTCTCTGTAGTTCTAACTTTGAGCATCTAGACCATTGACCCTGCAACCATTTCCAGCCCTAAGGGAATGATGGCCTACATGCACAAATATAGTCCGTGTTCCTCTTCTTTTTTTAATTGATTTTATTGAGCTCTACATTTTCCTCTGCTCCCCTCCCTGCCACTCCCCTCCCCTTCAACCCTCTCCCATGGTCCCCATGCTCCCAATTTACTCAGGAGATCTTGTCTTTTTCTACTTCCCATGTAGATTAGATCCATGTACATCTCTCTTAGGGTCTTCATTGTTGTCTAGTTTCTCTGAGATTGTGATTTGTAGGCTGGTTTTCTTTGCTTTATGTTTAAAAACCACTTATGAGTGAGTATGTATGATAATTGTCTTTCTGGGTCTGAGTTACATCACTTATATGATATTTTCTAGCTCCATCCATTCGCCTGCAAATTTCAAGATGCCATTATTTTTTTCTGCTGTGTAGTACTCCATTGTGGAAAAGTGCCATATTTTCCTTACCCATTCTTCAGTTGAGGGGCATTTAAGTTGTTTCCAGGTTCTGGCTATGACAAACAAAGCTGCTATGAACATAGTTGAGTACATGTCCTTGTGGTACAATTGAGCATCCTTTGGATATATACCAAAAAGTGGTATTGCTGGGTCTTGAGGAAGGTTGTTTCCTAATTTTCTGAGAAATTGCCACACTAACATCCAAAGGGGCTGTACCAGTTTGCATTCCCACCAGCAATGCAGAAGTGTTCCCTTTCCTACAACCTCTCCAGCATAAGTTGTCATCGGTGTTTTTAATCTTGGTCATTCTTACAGGTGTAAGATGGAATCTCAGAGTTGTTTTGATTTGCATTTCTCTAATGACTAAGGATGTTGAGTATTTCCTTAAGTGTCTTTCAGCCATTTTAGATTCCTATGTTGAGAGTTCTCTGTTTAGTTCTGTGCTCCATTTTTTAAATTGGATTATGTGTTCTTTTGGTGTCCAATTTCTTCAGTTCTTTGTATATTTGGAGATCTGTCTAATGTGAGATTGGTGAAGATCTTTTCCCATTCTGTAGGCTGCCATTTTGTCTTGTTACTGTGTCCTTTGCTTTACAGAAGCTTTTCAGCTTCAGGGGGTCCCATTTATTTATTGTTTCTCTCAGTGTCTGTGCTGCTGGGGTTATATTTAGGAAGTGGTCTCCTGTGCCAATGTATTCAAGTATACTTCCCACTTTTTCTTCTATGAGGTTCAGTGTGACTGGCTTTCTGTTGAGGTCTTTGATCCATTTGGACTTGAGTTTTGTGCATGGTGATAGATAAGGGTCTATTTTCATTCTTGTACATGTTGATATCCAGTTATGCCAGCACCACTTGTTAAATATACTTTCTTTTTTCCATTTGTTATTTTTTGCTTCTTTGTCAAAAATCAGGAGTTTATAGGTGTGTGGATTAATATCTGGGCCTTCAATTCGGTTTCATTGGTCCTCCTGTGTGTTTTTATGCCAATACCAGGCTGTTTTCAGTACTGTAGCTCTGTAGTAGAGTTTGAAGTCAGGAATTGTGATGCCTCCAGAAGTTCTTTTATTGTACAGGATTGTTTTGGCTATCCTGGGTTTTTTGCTTTTCCATATGAAGTTGAGTACCATTCTTTTGAGGTCTGTGAAGAATTTTTCTGGAATTTTGATGGGTATTGCATTGAATCTGTAGATTGCTTTTGGTAAGATTGCCATTTTTACTATGTTAATCCTACCTACCCAGAGAGCATGGGAGATCTTTCCACTTTCTGGTGTCTTCTTCAATTTCTGTCTTCAAAGATTTAAAGTTCTTGTCAAACAAGCCTCCCACTTGTTTGGTTTAGAGTTACTCTGAGATATTTTATGCTATTTGTGGCTATTGTGAAGGGTGATATTTCTCTGATTTCTTTCTCAGCCCATTTATTATCTGTGTAAAGAAGGGCTACTGATGATGCTTTTGAGTTTATCTTGTATCCTGCTATGTTACTGAAAGTGTTTATGAGTTGTAAAAGATCCACAGTAGAATTTTTGGGGTCATGTTCCTCTTCTTTGTGACTGATGGATGACTGTTTGCTCACAGACCTTGTCTTTCCTCTCTCCACACTCTGTTTTGCTTTATTAACTTCTCCCACCTTCCCTACTATGTCTCCCACCAAAGGGTGGAGAAATAACCTGAGACCTCATGTCCCTCTTCCAATTTCTTTAGGCTCACCCTTTTCCTACTGTAGTGACTTCTGATGTTACAGTATTTGAAGCACAGTTTCAAAGAGAGTTCTGAAGTGGTAGACCGAGTGCTTGAAAGTGTGTGTGTGTGTGTGTGTGTGTGTGTGTGTGTGTGTGTATGTATGGCAATGCACACTAATTATATGAATCAGTGTTCTTAGCTGACAAGCAAAACTACCAAGTATTTGGGTAAAGTGCTTATTTTCCTTACCTTTGTCTCGGCTACCCTCTGTGTTGTTCTTCCACAATCTGAAAGCAGCCCAACTGAAGTCTGCGTGCTCTCAGATACAAATGACAACCCCACAAGCCAAGCCTGCCTCTTCAGTGACTGGTGTCTCCTGAAAAAAAACTCCCATGTTTGTAACTTGTGTGTCTTGGGAAGACTCTGTTTGGTTGATTGCTAAATGTTAGGAAGAACTCTGTTTGCTTTTTAGTAATAGTCTTTAGAAAGCCAGTTGTAACTAAACTGATGCATCAAAGGGACTTTTGAATAGAGTAAGGAAATCAGGAACTCAGGAGTCCGGCCTGTGTGCAGCCAGAAGTAAAGGACCATAGATGTTCCTCTTGCCATTCACTCTTCCCTGGATTTTGGACATGGTCTTGCTGCGTAGCTCAGGTAGGTCTCGTACTTGCAAACCCCTGTGTCAGTTTTCTGAGTGCTGCTATTACCAGCATATACAACCCAGCTTTCCTTCCTTGTTGGAATCTGTTCTCACCATAGTTCATCTCTCACCAATGAGAACTGAACTTGAAGGCCCCGCGAGCAGTTCGTTGCTTTGGGGGATAAGAACACCTGCACAAACGCACGAGGAAGGTGGGAGCCAGTTAACTTCCGGATAACAGTTTGACTATGCCTATACATACAGTCTGTGAAACGGTACAGTCTACCAAAATGTTGCGCGTGGTAAGCTGGAATATCAACAGGATTCGGAGGCTCCTGCAAGGTCTGGGATGCCAGGTCCCCAGTAACTGTCCAACGGTCTTGCAACACGTTTTGGAAGAGCTGGATGCCGATATTGTCTGTCTCCAGGAGACCAAAGTGAGCAGAGAGGCACTGATGGAGCCCCTGGCTGACATTGAGGGCTATAACTCCTATTTCAGCTTCAGCCGCAGCCAGAGTGGCTATTCAGGTGTGGCCACTTTCTGTAAGGACAGTGCTACGCCAGTGGCTGCTGAAGAAGGCCTGAGTGGTCTGTTTGCCACCTTGAATGGGAATATTGGTTGCTATGGAAACATGACTGAGTTCACCCAAGAGCAGCTACGGGCTCTGGATAGTGAGGGCCGGGCACTCCTTACGCAGCATAAGATCTGCACGTTGGAAGGGAAGGAGAAGCCCTTGACCCTGATCAACGTGTACTGCCCATATGGGAATCCTGGGAGGCCTGAGCGGCTGACCTTTAAGATGCGTTTCTATCGCCTGCTGCAGATCAGAGCACAAGCGCTCCTGGCAGCTGGCTGTCATGTTATAATCCTGGGGGACCTGAATACAGCCCACCGCCCCATTGACCACTGCGATGCTGGCAATCTAGAGTACTTCGAAGAAGACCCGGGGCGTAAGTGGAGGGATGACTTGGTCAGTGGGGAGTACCAGACTGAGTCCCATATAGGGTCTTTTATGGATAGCTACCGTTATTTCTATCCCAAACAGGAAAGAGCCTTCACCTGCTGGTCAGCGATCACTGGTGCCCGCCGTCTCAACTATGGTACCAGACTTGACTATGTACTAGGAGACAGGACTCTAATCGTAGACACTTTCCAAGATGCCTTCCTGCTCCCTCAAGTTATGGGCTCTGACCATTGCCCTGTGGGAGCTGTCTTGAATGTGTCCTGTGTACCAGCAAAACAGTGCCCAGCTCTGTGCACCCGTTTCCTCCCTGAGTTTGCAGGTACCCAGCTCAAGATTCTTGGCTTCCTAGTTCCTCGTGAACAAGCACTCAAGCGGGGGCAGCCAGTCCTGCAGCCCAGCCATCAAGGCAAGGTCCAGAAACAGCAAAAAACACAGGCCCGCAGGCACTCATCCAGCTCTCAAAAACGTCAAGGGGGCTCCAGAAGACGGCAGAAAAGCCTGATGAGTTATTTTCAGCCTTCTGCGAGCCTTTCCCGAACTTGTGAAGTAGAACTACCTAGGCTGCCTCTGGTGAGCACCCTTCTTACCCCAAAGCCTCCAGAAGAGGATATGATAACCACAACGGTGAATGAGCAGGCCAAGGATTCTGAGATCCAAGATGGGAAGGAGGTACAGACCTTGTTCTGGAAGTCGGTGCTGAGTGGGCCCGCACCCGCACCCCTCTGCAGAGGCCACAGAGAGCCATGTGTGATGCGGATTGTGAAAAAACCAGGACCCAACCTGGGCCACCATTTCTATGTGTGTGCCAGGCCGCAAGGTCCTCCTAATGACCCCTCATCAAGCTGCAACTTCTTCCTCTGGAGCAGGCCCAGCTGAACCAACTGAGGCCTGGTCACCCATGCATAGGGTCTGATGTCAGGTCTCCACCTCCTAAGTTGCCTTCTCCCCCAAGGCTTCCTTCCTTCCTTTCTTCTTCTGCTTTCTCTTCTCCATTCTCTGCCCTAGCTTCTCTTCTCCCCTAAGGCAATCCTCGTTTCCTCCCTTCCTTCCTCTTTGTCCATACAAAAACCAGCCTCCCAGAAAGCTGTAATGTTAAACCCCTGATACCCTTGATGTGCAATGGATTTGTTCATAAACAAAGTTTGTGCCTTTTTTTCAGTGATAAAAAAAAGAGCCTTTGGTTTGAGAGACAAACCATGGTGTATCTGTTGTCTATGAAGAAAATTCACCTATCCCCCTCTAAGGATATTGTACAATGACATAACAAAATGTGTTCTTCTTGTCAGACACACAAATGTGAGACCACAGTTAAACACTTGATGCAAAAAGCAGACCACCAGAGAAGAGGAAATGACCAGTTACTGCACTAGGCACTCCACACAGTGCAACTGTCAGTCACCTCCATCGCAACAGCAGAATGCTTTGGATGAATATAAATTTTATGCTGTTTGTACTTCAGGGGTTCTTCATGAGGTCAAGAAACAGTTTTGGGAGTCACCCAGGCAAAGATAACATCCCCAGTTAGTCCACTATGCAAGTGCAAGATAAAAGATTCTTTGTTTGCCTTCTAGACAATGAGATATCCTTCAGTGCTAGAATACATTCATGACTATGTCTGGGAATAGAATTAAAAGAGGTGGACAGCACATAACGAATGGTCCTGATACTTGATTGCTATTTCAGTCTCAAATTTATTGCATAGAGCTGTCTGATGTGAAGACATGATATAAATCACTTCTTAGAACAACTTCCGATTCGCCTTTTAAAATGGCAGTCACAGTAACACCTACTGTCATGACCAGCTTCAAGTGTAAACTTGACGCAGTCTATAGTCATACAAGAGAGGGGAGAACTTTAGTCAAGGAGCTCTGGGTATATCTGTGGGGATTGCCTTGATCAATAATTGGGCCTACCCCACTGTGGGCAGCACTATTTCCTGTGCAGATGGTCCTGAACTACATTAAAAAATCTAACTTAGCATACACCTGTCTAAGAGCTAGCAAGCAGTGTCCCCTGTGGCTCCTGCCAGACCTCTTTGCCTGAGAAGTGAGTTCCTTTGTTGAAGGTAATGCTGCTTGGAATAGCAAGTTCTTGCCTTGAGCTCCTGCCTTGACCTCCCTCTGGCTGGAATTGTGAGATAAAATAATCCTTTTTCCCCCTAAATCATTTTTGGTGAGAGTATTTCATTACAGCAACAGAAAGGAAAGCAGAACACCTACCTATTGCATTGTTTTACCCATCCTGTAAGAAGAAATGTGTAAAAGTTTTATGAACTGTTTAACACTTGTGGAAACACTTATCAGTTCTGAGGTATTGGTGCTTGTGTTTGTTCTGGAGAAAATCCCTCGACATGTAAGCTTGGATTAGAAACTGAGAGGTGGCTCAGAGGTTAAGAGCATTGACTTCTCTTCCAGAGGTTATGAGTTCAATTCCCAGCTACCACATGGTGGTTCACATCCATCTACAAAGAGATCTGATGGCCTCTTGTGGCATGCAGGCAAACATACAGGCAGAACACTGTATATATGATAAATAATAAATAAATGATAAATAAATCTTTGAAAAAAAGAAGAAGCTGAGACCTTGATACCTTAGTGTAGTAGGAAGCTGCCCATTCATTTCCCGACTGCCCTGACTTGAAATAATCACACTGAAACTATCTTATTTAAATCATTGCTTGGCCAATCACTTAAGAGTATTGCTAGCTAGCTTTTATATCTTTGGTTAACCCATTTCTATTAATCTGTGTATCACCACATGGCTGTGGCTTACCAGCAAGTTTCCATCCAGTGTCTATCTCCAGCAGGGCTACATAGCTTCTCTTGACTCCACCTTCTTTCTCCCAGCATTCAGTTTAGTTTTCCTCACCTAGCTCTATTATGCCCTATCACAGGCTAAAGCAGTTTCTTGATTCATTAACCAATAAAAGCAACACGTGTACAGAATGACTTCCCACACCATTTCCCCTTTCTGTTTAAATAAAAAGGAAGATTTTAATTTTAACGAAGTAAAATTACATATAACAAGATAGGTATTAAACAAGATTCACAGTTACAACATTTATATCTACTTTATCTTTTATCATAACTAAGGAAAACTATATCTATTCTTCAACTCCATCAAAGACCCAGAAGAATATAATATTACCTAAGTTAATAGGAAGTGTATTGTAAGCAACTTCAAAAACTCTAGAACTGACAGAGACATCTTGCTGCCTGGACAGTCACCCAAAGTTCTTCTGTATCATTGGAGCATCCATCTTCAGCCTACAGGCCCATAGTATCCAGAAGACTTTCCCATGAAGCAGGAAATTTGAAAGACAGTTCTACCTATATTGGCAGTTTGTTAGTAACTTTCCTCTGTGTCATGCAGGGTGTTTGGCAGACTTTCATGAAGCAGGAACCCTGAAGTATTCTCTCACCTTCTTTAGGTAGCTACAGCAGTCATTTTTCTGTGGGTCCTGCAAGACCAGTCAAGCAGTTTAGGCAAGAGCAGTTTCTTGCCCAAATGGCTAACAACCTCCATGAGGAGCCTCTTTGATGATCATCATCCTCTTGAAGTATATTGGTGCTTATTGTGTCTCATTGTCTTGAAAAGTCCTAAGTTCTTAAAACACTTTACGTGTCATATTCTGTTAGTCTTTGAAAGGGTTGAAGAATATCTATTCCTCTGAAATATATCTCTGTAGATCTAGAAAACCTAACTAACATGACTACAAGCTTGTTTATTATAATTGACTATTAACCTGTATTTCTTAATTATACATTACATTTTCAAATGAGCTGCACAAACACAATACCTTAAGATCAGTAATATACATATAACAAAATTGATCTTAAATTTGTATCAATAAACCAAGATCCATACCAATGCAAAATATTGATCTCTATATCATATCCCCCTTTAAATGTAAACAAACATTTATAAACAATATGTGGGAATTTGGGCGTAGTTCTTTCCAAACTGTTTCCTGCTTTTTGTTGGGCAAAGTAATTTTTGGGGATGTTTGCTGTAACTTTTCAGGGAGTTTTGGTTCATCAAACTATATTAGTCTGAAAGAAATCCATAGGTTCTCATCTTCTGTGGAAACAAAAGAAGAACCTCTTTTCCAAAGCAACAAATCCTTAGACCCAAATTCTGAAGTCAAAACATATATGTTGGTTTAGCTTAGCAGACCATACAATGAAATGTCTTTTGTATTTAGATCCTTCACAGTCAAAAAAAATTCAAAGAAAACACAATAATATATATAATCTAGACTCTCTGTGTATTTTACATCTTTTTGTGGCTTATTTGTTTTTACTCTATTACTTTTTTACTATTTATTTTATTGCCTTTACTCCTTTAATCTATGACTCTCTGTATTCTGTCTCTTTAAAGACTTAGTTTTTTTAAAACCTTTTACTTCCTTTTATAACGGTCAATATTCCTTTTCTTCTCTCTCCCAAGCCTATTTATACTTATCTAACACTGTGATCCATTTAGCAGTCTATATCTGTCTGAATCTCTCTTCAGTGTGTATCTGTAATTACTTTCTAACCAGAAGCGACTTTTTTTTTTTTAACTACCAAGCAGGCATGGCTAGGGCCAACATGGCCCTGACTGCTTGCTCCACCCAGTCTCAAATGGCAGAGGCATGTTTGCTGCCTCTGAGAACCATATGCATTGCCCCATTTTTAGCACACAGCAGGTCTATGTTGCCGTTAAGCAAGCTGTAGCACTCTGCTAACAGATCCTGTTTAAATGTTCTATAGCCAGACCTCCTGAAAGAGTTAGAGTTGTTCATTATGGCTGCATGACCCAGGAAACTGAGGTTTTGAAACCGTGTTTTATTTTGTTTTTTTCTCCCGCTGAATCAGGAAGACCTTTCTTAAAGGAGCTGTGGCACACCGCCAGCAAATAGAGCAAGAAGCTGTGTTAAACTCTGGTTTTTTTATGTCTAGAATTCCTTTTTAAGTTCCTCAGGCTTTATGTGGATATAGCTGACCACATTGGTGCACCAATTGTAGTAAGAGGCCACTTATTTGTTTCTTGACCCCCCCAACTCAAAATGATCACAATGAAACTATATTATTTAAATCACTGCTTGGCCAATCACTTAAGCATATTGCTAGCTAGCTCTTTTATCTTTGGTTAACACATTTCTATTAATCTGCATATCACCACCAGCGGAGCTCCATGGCTTCTCTTGACTCCACCTTATTTCTCCCAGTATTCAGTTTAGTTTTGCCTGTGTAGTTCTATTCTTCCCTATCACAGGCCAAAACAGTTTATTTATTCATTAACCAACAAAAGCAACACATATACAGAAGGACTTCCCACACCACCTTAGGATCTTGAAGGGTAGGGTAATATTGAAAAATAGTGATTGAGTCTCTTGCCTACCAGAAGGACCACTGCTATAAGCCACAACAATATACAGTAATTGCTCAGCCATCGTTTCATGAGAGACTTATCAGAACCAAGGGATCTGATAAAGGCTAAAACCAAAAGGCAAGTCTTTGTGGTGTTATTGCTTTGTGAACAAGTGACTATCTTTTGCTGTAGATTTTTCATTGTAGCTGACTCCCTTTCTGTTACATATTTGAGAATTAGTTCCCTAGTTCAGGACAGTTTCCCACTGCAAGGCCTTGTTCCTCTTTCCTAGGTAAAATGCAGAGATCTGTCTTCCTGCAATTATCTTTATCAGCAGGCATTTGGTCAGTGTTTAGGGTCCAGGCATTAAACATTCCATTTAAGATATTCACAAATCTTCAAGGACATAGAATTACTACCCAAGCTGCTGTTCTGGTTTTGAGTCACTTAAAGATTCTTAACTCCTTATGCTTACCTTCATCTGGGTTTACTAATGATTTTAGTTCAGGAAATTTACAGCTTATATTTTACTCTTCAGGACAGCAGAAAAGATAATTAACTGCAACCCAGAAAAAGACCCACAACACCCACAATCAGAATAGCTTATAACAGCATAGCCCAGAACCAATAATTTAAAGGCCTGGATCTCTTCTTTTCTTAGAGCATTAGGTCTAACTCCATACCAAAGCCCATAGAAATTGTAGTGTCTGGTGAATGTGCTAATCAGATCAAGAGACATAGTTTCCCCCTGACTGTTTAGATAGGTTACTTGGGTACCCAATCCTAAGCATGCTGGAAAGAAAAAAGCAGCACACCAATTTAAACAATCTGTGCCATATTCACAATTTTACTGAATATAAACCTTTTAACTCTTTCATCTACCATCTATAAATGTAGCCTAGCACACTAACCTTCCTCTCTAGAATCCCTTGATTATTTAATTCCTTTCTTAACTAACTTTCTCCATTAAGGTGTTCACTGGATGTGCACAGATCTGTGTGTGTGTGAAAACCCTTATCTGATTTTCTATAGGACAAAAGAATTCCAGCCCCGAAGCTGCTAGGGCTGGGGAATTGTTGGTTTTAAGGATATTTATGACTGGGAACATTTGTAATGGGTAGAACAAGGAAGAACAAGAAGAAACAATGAGAAATGATGGATTGAAGCGAGAAGAATCAAGAAACATAGATAGACAGAATCTGTTGTGAGTAGACTTCTTTACCCTCAAAATTTTAGCCCCCCTTTAGCTTGTCCTGGTGTCTTTAATTGAACCCTAAATGAAAGCCTTAAAGGCTAGAACTTTTAAGTCTCCCATTAGATCACCTACAATCTTTCACTGGCTTTGAATCACCCTAAGTAGTTAACACTTTCCCACCCAAGGGAGAAATATTCAGCTATCCTCTGAGAACATTTTCTTCACAGTTGGCTCCATCTCAAGTGAGATCCCTTCCAAATCCCTCCTCCTTTGACAAAGACAAAGACAGAACTCTCCTACCTCATATCTAAGAATTTGAGATCTGTTCTTTTTCATTCCTTAAGACAATGAGGACTTCAGCTGCTTGCCTTGGCATTTCTAATCTAGTTCCTGCTCTCCTGACCATGGCGGACCACTCTGACAACATTAAATATCAGCTTGGCAGCTCACCTTTGTAGAATGAGAAATCCCCTCATTCCTGAACGTCAGGAAGGGTGACTAAGACCAACGGTGACAACCGAGAGAAGCCTGCAGCCCTCCCTATCTTTGCAGCACATGCCCGTGCCTCATTTTATTCTTCCTTGACCTATCGTCTCTCTCCTTCAGTGTGGTCATTCTTCAGGACACAGTGTTTGCGCCTGATACACGCATGTCTGGCAGTAAAAGTCATTGGCCAAGTAAGGCCAGGCTTGGATTCCATTTAACCTATATGAGTGTGATGTAGACCCATGTATTCAGCTTCTCTGGTGTTTGGTTTTGTTAAGCAGAACATGATGCGCATTGCAGGCCCTAAGAACTGGAATATGGTGGCTTTGATTGTCCTATTTTCAAGAGTTCATTCTGTCATGCAGTGGGGAAAATGAGGGTGAGAGGGAGAAGAGAGGCACTAGAGGGCAGCAGAGGACCTTGTGGAGGAGGCACCCTGTTAGGTTTGAGGATTCCAATGCTTCTGCTGTAGAGGACAAAGGTTTCTTCATTCACTATAAGATTGTACAATGCTTACTTTGAAGGGTTTCTGGGATCTGAATAAGAATTAATAAAATCAAGGGTAAAACAAATGTAAAAACTCATAGTTACTGACTAATATAAACAAACATTGATGTCTCTCTCATGTTAAAAAGCCCGGAAGCATCTAATTTTCACTCAGTTAAAAAGATAGGCCATTTTAAGCCATAAAGACCACAGATGTTTCTACTCCAAAAATATCACTCCAAAGAGTATATGCTCCAATTGTTGCTATCAACAGTACAATTTTATTGATTCTTCAAATAATTTAAAATGCCTAGAAGACTCCTTCATGAGGATGCCTCGTAGGACACACCTTGCCTCATAAATACAAGACTCAGGTCAAAGTCCTCCTGGGGAAGTCATTTATGGTAATATCTCTATTTTATCTTTATCTATCTATCTATCAGTCTGTCTGTCTGTCTGTCTGTTTCTCTCTCTCTATATATATACATATATATCCCTCTATCTATCTATCTGTCTATCTATCTGTCTATCTATCTATCTATCTATCTATCTATCTATCTATCTATCTATCTATCTATTTATCTATCTATCAGTCTATCTACCTATCTATCTATCAGTCTATCTATCTATCTATCTATCTATCTATCTATCTATCTATCTATCTATCTATCTATCTCTGTCCTAAGGATTGAACCAGAACCTTTCAAATGTGGTTCCCTATATGAGCCAAGTGCATGCACCTGGATAGTAATAATGAAGATGCTAACAGGCATTTGTGTATACTTACTAAATAGTGAGGACTCTATGGTAGTCAGGAGCCTGTTAACCTAGCAACAGCCATTTTCACCTCTGTTTAAAAGAATGTCATGCTTATCTAGTTCAAAACAATACCATCTTGCCTCTTCTATGGCTGGGTGAATTCACATGAGTTTTAGTGAATGGTGTCAGTATAAATGTCCTAGGAAACTTTCAAGTAGCGTCCTCAAGAGACAAGCAGAATTATTCTTTGGTTCTCTGTCTTCCTTTTCCTCTTTCCTGCTACTTGGATCACAGATGTGATCTTGAAAAAACATTCTGGACCATGAAAGCAGACAATAGCCCTGGCCAGATAGCTAAGGACCTTACCTGCCTCAAATCACTGGCAATGAGAAGATCAGGCTATTCTATCGCCACAGCCCTGTAAGCCCTCATCTTGAGCTTCTGATAGAAAACACTGTACTAAACACAGGGTCACCCATTTGTCCCAATTTTCTCAGAGCTAATAAATTTTAGCACCAATAGTCCCATATTTGGAAAGCACTTTTGGTCAGGTGGAACAGTGAGTCACACAACGCGAAGGCAGAGCTTGGTGTACATTCTCCTTTAGTTATAACAATCTGGGAATGTCACCTGGCTTCTCAGGGGGACGATGGCCCCTCTGTCCTGGGGCTGCTGTGGGGATCGTAGGTGGGAACTGTGCCTGGGGTAGTTCATATCTGCTTTTGACTTTCTGGTATCAAGGAAGGCTATGCTTCTGGTAAGGGTTCTGGTCTAGCACTCGGAGAGGTCATACCCTACCTTCAGGTATGTGTAATCCAAAGTCTCCTTTTTCTTATTTGACCAAGGAAACTATGCTTACTAGTTTAAGGTGTCTCCCAACATTTAGCCAGGCATCTGGTTTTGCATGTGAATGAACCGTGTGCTCGGTTGTGAGGATGTGGTATATTGTTGAATTTTTAACGTATGCAGTGTTGTATCAGGGAGATTTATGAGGCAGGTTGCTGATGCTCAGTCATTTTCAGAAAACTGTGCTTTTATAGCACAGTTGCCACTTGATTTTCAAGAAATTCGGGAGAGGCCAGGCCAAGTCCCAACCTGATGAAGGAAATTGAGATTTTTTTTTCCATCTTATGAATCATTAAAGGCACTGACCTGGGTCCAAGTCAGTCATGGAAGAGACCTGGGAGCCCTTTTCCTGGTCTGCTGAAAATATTGGAATCGCATGGAAGGGCAGTTGACCAATTTTTTCACATGTTCTGTATTTTGTTTCCTTTCTTTGTTGAAAACTAATAATTACTTTTCAACAAAAGCATCTAAGGAGGTCCTGAAAGAGAAGTGTGACTGAGTAAATGATCCAAACTTATGGGTACTTGGTGTGAGAACATGTTAGAAAGGCAAACTCTTGCCTCATTTCTTTAAAATCCAAGACACTCATCCATTTCACGACATCACATTTCAACTGGGGATATCTTAAGATGATGGTTTCTTTAAGTATTTTTGAAAAGCTGTTATCTATTGATCATGCATCTACTAATGGATAGCTGGGTACTATCCTAAGCACTTCTCAAAAACCTTACTTAGTTCTAACAAAAACTGTAGGTCATGTGACTATCAGCATTTTGCAGGTAAGGTCACTATGGTCTAGAAAAATTGTAGCTTGATGGGTTTTAGCATTAACATAGGGTTGACTTCAAACTCTGCAGGTACAGCTGTACATTCAAACCTCTTAGTCTACATGTTGCTTCCCATTGCACTTGGGACCGTGTGCTACACTATTGGCTATTTTCTGTCTCCTCTAATTAGAATGTAAGTTCTAAGAAGACAGGGGCTCTTGTTTGTTTTATTCTGTGCTATGCTTCTAACACGTTAAAAAAAAAACCCTATCATGTACTAGGTGTTCAGTAAGCATATATTGAATAAATTAGTAAAGCAATTAATTAAACTACATACCAAATAACAGATAAGGCCCATGAGGGGGTGGGGGACTACCATTTGTGATGAGATCCTAATATCTACACAAGCGTCTGCTCTCGATTAGACTCTCAGCAAGTATTCCTGAATTGGTTTTGGTTTTTGTTTCTTTTATCAGCAAATGAATTCTGCCAAACACTAGTCTTTTGTCTAGCCTTTTGGTTCCCAGTGAGTGACAACGAATTAATCTGAGGTCAAAGGACTGTGCCAGAGGAGCATCTGTTTCAGTGTGGGTTGCATTGTGGGTAGGAAGGGAAAAAAGCCACAGGAGGTTCCAAGTGAGATATAGATGATGAGAGATACATGGTAGGAAACTGGACAATCGGCTTTATTCCAAGTGCATCTATTAACACATAAATAAAATGTTATTCATGAAAGCACGTACTCAGAGCATCTAAGATAATGTTTGACATATGTGGGCATTATGACCCAACCAAACAGACACCAAAACATAACCCACTATCAAACCCCACCATCTCATTCTTCTCAAGACCCAAAAACATAGATTATTGTTATCATCTAAGAGATGAGGAAACTGAAGTTGTATGAAGTTGGATGATTTATGTGAAGACCCAGGAAGGAACAAGCTGGGATTTACCACAGTTCAAAACTCATATTTGTGTAGTTTTGATACTTTATTATTGTAGAAATTAATGTTACTGTTTGGTTTTTTGAGATAGGGTTTCTCTGTAGCTTTGGAGCCTGTCCTGGAACTAGCTGTTGTAGACCAGGCTGGTCTCAAACTCACAGAGATCTGCCTGCCTCTGCCTCCCGAGTGCTGGGATTAAAGGTGTGTGCCACCACCGCCTGGCTGGAAGGATTTTAACTTTAACATAGCAAAACCATATACAATAAGAACAGTTATCAAGTAAGAATTACATTTACAATAGCCAGTCTATTTGTATATGACAAATTCAGAGAAATTACTCTATTTTTTATCCTATCTTGATGAGTTCAAAGCTTTGTACCTAATTTATCTTCTATAATAACTAAGAAAAACTGGAAGTATAACTATCTAGTCTTCAACTCCATCAAAGACTCCAGAAGGATATAATATTACTCCAATAAACAGGAAGTTCAGTGCAAGCCACTTCCAAAACTATAGAAATGACAGATATTTGGCTACCTGGACAGTCACCCAAGGTTCTTCTATAATGTTGGGGAATCCATCTTTGGCCTACAGGCCTTGATTATCTGGTAGACTTGTCTATGAATAAGGAATTTTGAAGGACTGTCCTACCTTGTCTTGACAAAGTAAAAGCAGGCTTTTTCCTTTGCGTACTGCTTATTTAGTTTGCACAGCATATTGTCAGCAGTCAAGGCAGAGGCAGTTTCTTGTCTGAATGGCTAGCCTTGCCACAATGAAAGCAAACTCGATATTGAGATTTGTCAATGCCCATCATCCTTTTATGAAGTAGATTGGTGTTGCCAGGAGTAGATGTGTCTCACTGTCATGAGAAACCTTACATAATAAAACATCTTAAATATACGCAATATTCTGTAGGTCTAAAGTGTGTGAAGATCATCTATCTAAAACATATCTGTGTATAACCTTGAAAACATACCAAAGTATAAATTTGATTATTATAGATGACAAACTACTAACCTGCATTTCTTAATTATACTTTACATTTTAAATTGAGCTGCATAAGCACGATACCCCAAACAAAAGTAGAAACACACATACAGTATAATAAAAATAACTTTAAACCTGTGTCAATGTACCAAAATCTGTAACTTTGTAAAATATTTAAGGTTAACAGTAGTTCTCTCTTTATCCTATATTCCCATATCCCCACTAAATGATGACAAACATCCATAACCCATCAAATAACCAAAACCACACACCCCACTCTTGGGAATGTGGGCATCATATTCCCTAGACTACTTCCTGTTGTCTGGGGTGTTGGGGACTGTGGACCCCCAGACCCTGAATTTCCTGTGACCCCCTGCCTGCCAGAGTAAACAATTTGTTTTCCTATGCTTGCAGCTGCTCTGAACAAACAACTTGTTTTGCAGTTGCTCTGAACATGAGACCCCCAGGAGTTCCTGATGTCAGGGGAATGGTTTCTGGTGGGCCTGCAGCTAAAAGTTAGGGCATGGCCATTAGTCAAGGAGACCCTATATAAGCTGCCCTGAACACAATAAAGTAGACATTCTTGGCACCTGTGTCTCTGTATGTGTGTTTCAATCTCCAGGACCTTGCCCAACTTGCGTGGTGCATAGAGCCGGCATCGCACTACATGGGGGATGAAATTATCCCCAGGGGACCCTGAGAAAATTGAGATAACGGTCAAATCCTGGGAAAACTAACAGTAACATTTGTTGTCTATTCCCATGCAAAGGGAGCAGCATATATGTCACCTGTCTTGTAGCTTTTCCTGGTTTATTTCATTATGTCTGTAGCCAAGATTTTCAGGAGGTCTCTTCTGATCAAGCCTGATCTCTATTAACCTTGAAGGAATCCACAGCAATACATTTTCTGAATTACATTTTAAAGTTAAGACATACCTAAATTATCTAGGTTGGTTCAATTCAGCAATCACTTTTATGATGTCATGTTTCTCAACAGCTGTCACTGACATATCAGTATTCAAAAACTTCAAAGTCAGCACAATGCCATGCAGGATAGAGACTCCCTGTGTATTTCCCATCTTTATGTGACTTTTTTCCTTTATATTACTTTACTTTCTCTTTAAAGACTTTATTACTTTTAAACTATATTTTACTATAGTCTATACCTATTTTTTCATAAGCCTATGCACATTTTTAAACACAATATACTCTGTTTAGAGGAATTTTTTTCATCTGGACCTGTCTAACTGTGTGTGTGTCTCTAGCCTTTTCTGATCACATGAGTCAAACCTAAAACTGCTAAGGAACTTTGCATTGGCTCTGCCCTGTTTGGGTCTATGAGAATTGAGCTGTACACCTCATGGGCCTGGCTGAGAGCTGTGTTTAGGAAACTGGTGCCCACAATGGGCAGGTGTTTTTACTTAGCTTTCTGTTTCTACTTAATGTTTTGACTGCTATAGAGCTCACTGTACCACAGAGCCTCTTAAGGTAGCAGTATCCAGTTTTTGTTTGTTTGTTTTCCTTTTCCTTCCATCTTTCTCAGGCTCTGTTTGGTCCCACATCGGGCACCAAATGTAACTGGCTTTCATTTGCGTCACCCATCAGCTCCCAAATCATGACATGGAGACTTAGTAGTTATGAATACTTGGCCTTAGTCTAGGCTTGTCCCACTTGATCTGATAACTTCAATTAACCTGTTTCTCTTCATTTAGGTTTTGCCTGAGGGCTTTTTACCTTTCATTCTATATGTGCTACTTCATGTCTGACCATCTGACTGGGCCCAGGCATTTCCCTCTTTTCTCCCTTATTCTCTTCTCTGTCTCTTGAGCTTAGATTCCTCCTCCTACTTATTCTTTCTGCCTTCCAGTACCACTTAACCCTCTAATGCCTAGCTATTGGCCATTCAGTTTTTTATTAGACCAATCAGGTGCCTTAGGCAGGCAAGATAAAACAAATGCAGCATAAACAATGCAACATATCTTTACATAAAGTAATAGTTGACAACAGGTTGCTGACACCGTGGGTGATAAAAATGGCTTTTTTGTTACTCTCTGTGTTATTTCACCTCATCTCACCATTATGTTCTCCTCAAGATCAACCTAGCAACACCCCAGTGACCAGGACATTGGAATGCAACAGTGTTCGGGTTCCATTCTGCTGCTGTGACAAGAACACTCTGGCCAAAAGCAACACTGGGGAGCACAGGATTTACTTGACTTACAGTTCCAGGGGAATAAAGTCCATTATGACAGAGAAGGCACAGAAGGAAGTAATGTGAAGTTGGCCCAGAAGTTAGAAGGCAGGGAGATCACATTTTAAATGCACACAGTAAACAAAAAAGAGAGTAGGAAGTGGGGCCAAACTCTAAAACCTCAAAGCCCATTCCTAACAACATAATTCCTGTAGTAAAAGCTCCATTTCTTAGAGTCTATAACCTTTTATAACCTTCCCCAAAAGTGCTACCACCTGGGGACAAAGTAATGAAATACATGAGCGTATGGAGGATGTTTCTCATTCAAACCATCACAGGGAGCGAGAGTACAGACACAGTACATTTCATAATCCTTTCCTTGATTGTCTTTATGTGGTTTCTAGGGTTTTTTGTTGTTAGTGGTGGTATTTTATGTCCACACGAGTCTGGGATCCTCCGAGAAAGTAGAGAATTCCTCCAGGCTTGAAAACCAAGAGGGCAACCTTTCCATCTCCCATGCAGGCAGTCACTCTACATAGCGCACCTACCCAAAACATAGTCATTGAGGGGAATTCAGGTTGGTTTAGTCCTAGGTGGGACAGGTCAATGCTCTACGGTGGTCCCAGCTTAAGATGGCTTAACTTTTCGAGTCTTTTGACTTGACAGTGGTGTAAAAGTAATATGCTATCAGGAGAAACTGTGCTTCCACTTTGGAATTTTGATATTTTCTTGGGCTATTTATATGGAATATGGCAGTCTCTTAGGCTGAAACAATAGAGAGCCCAGTTCCCCTTTCAACCACACCGTTGCAATGGAAAACAATTCATCTTCACTTCATAACACAAGAGCACTGGGGAGGGTGGACTTGAGGCCTGTTGGCTTTGAGGTTCATGGAAAGAGTCTGCCATGTGGTTTTGGACAAGTCATTTCATTTCTCTAGGACTTAACTTTTTCCATCTAATGAAGGAGACAGGTAAGAGAATTTCTTGGGTCCTCCTTGTTGGAAGATTGTGATAACTGTCATTTCATGAATACAACAAATTGTTGACCAGCAAATCTGTAGTTTTAGGAGGGAGCTTCTTTTAGCAGTGACCTATAGGATAGAAGAGGGATCTATAACTCCAAACTCCACAAAAGAGAAAGACAGGTGGGTAGCACGCTATACTCAATAAAAGGGCCCTCTCCTGTGTACCATGAAGGTACCAAAACACTCAGCCCCCACTTATGTTCCCACCAGCTATCTGATGATCCAGATAGCTATGTGAAGTTCACAGCAATGACAGCCCTCCTCCTTCATAGGATGCTCAGCTCTGGCAGTTCTGTGTGAAACCGCGATTGCCTTGAACAGGATGAAAACTGACAATTTCCAGAATCCCCCGCTAGGCTATTTATCTCAAGATCAAGAAAACCAGGGCTTCTTGATTCTGATTTCCCTCCCTAGTTACACTTTGTTTCATTATACCAGACAGTGCCACCCAGGACATGGCTTGGTGTGAAGTCAAAATAATGAGTAGTCTTGTCTCGTAATGCGGAAATCATCCACATTACCTTGACTTTCTTTTGGCTTGACAGAATTCATCAGCAACTGAAGAATTTCTAGAGAAGTTTCCACATGTTGCTAATGAGTTTTTGTCAAGATTAGTCATTATTTTTTCAATGGAGATATAGTAAACTCTATTTACTCTTGTCAACAAAAACAGCAAAAAAAAAAAAAGCATAACAAGTATAGTTTGGAAAAGCAATGACACCCTAAAATATTTTGTTCACAGTTGTGTTTGTTTACTCTTAGGTTGACAATTTACAACATTTTCCCCTCTCTAAACTGAAGACCAGAGCAAACTTACTATGCTTGTGAACGAAGCAGGCAGCAAAGTAGAATGATGTTTGTGTGTCAATTTCCAGATTGGTCCAATAAAGGATGTCAGAATATTTGAAGACTGGTCACAAGATGTCAAGCCCAGGCTGTGCCTTCTTGCTGTCTACAGCATCCTTGTCAAAGACTTTCTGCTCAGAAACTTCTGTTTCTTCTGTCATTAGCCTGAGGTTGATGGGAAGCAGCCAAGTCTGTTTTCCCAGATCCCACATGCAAATGATTCATTAAAAATATCAGGCTGTTTACTTTCAGTACCAGAGAGTTACTGAGAAGTCTGAATATTCCACATCCTGGAACATTCAAGGCTTGCTTTTCTACGCCTGCAGGAATGGCATCTTTTTTTTTGTAGGTACTGAGCTTTTTTGAAGCACAGAGATAATTCAGGGCACAAGTCCTACAAAAATCACAAAATATAGTTGCTGAAATGTTGTGAATAGACCTACTTATGTAATGTTGATCTCTAGGGTCATTCCCATAATTTTACCCCTAAATACAGAATAAAATTTGGCAACATTTATAAAAAGAGAGATAGGAAGGCAAAAATCTCTCTCATGGTGAATTAATCACCACTTTTGTGGGTTTTGTGTAATGACTAACTAAATGCCTGGGGAAACAAAGGAATCCAGGAAAGCAGTTTGTTTACTTTGTTCTCAGGTAATTGTGAATTCATATATATATATGAGACATATATGTTTTTTAACTATGTGTAGGTGTGTGTGCCTAAGTATGGATATGTGCACATGAGTGCTGGTGCCCATGGAATCCAGAGGTTTTGGATTCTGGAACTAAAGTTACAGGCAGTTATAAGCCATGTGATTTGGGTGCTAAGAAACAAATTCATGTCCTTTGCAAAAGCACTATGTACTCTTAACCCCTGAACTTTCTCTCCAGGTCATGAATTTGTATTTTTATAAATATTCTTTTAGTTACAATTCAGAGCATGTGAAATGTTTGGTGTCCTGCTTTCTAACATGAACCTCAAAATTACAAACCAAATAGGGGTTCTTATTTTAAAACAGAACCTGTGGGAGAATTTTCATGACTTCAGACAACAGAGATTTAGGTGAGACTCTCTGGGAAAAGACTTTTAGAAGTTCTGAGTCCAACATGGATCTTCTTCTTCTGAAAAGAAGAAGAGAGTTGGCATATGCATTACAGCCTTGGATGAGATGAGTAATTTTGAATCCAACTGACCTAAAACTCCTTGGTCCTAAAGGATACTGGGTGTTCATTTAACATTGTCTTTAGCTGGGTACTGGTGCTGCACACCTTTGATTCCAGTACTAGGGAGGCAGAGGCAGACCTGAGTTCAAGGCCAGCCTGGTCTACAGAATGAGTTCCAGGACAGCCAGGATCACATAGAGAAACCCCGTCTCAAGAAACTAACAACACAAAATAAAGGCATTGTCTTTATATATGGATTTTGTCTTGGTGTGTAGAGTGAAATCTGTTCAGTTTAAAGGGCATTCCTTTAAGTTGAGTGAATACAGCATTGGGTTTGCTAACATTGAAAGTAAAGATTGAGAGGGCAGAGAGCTTCTCCGGGTTTGTGTTAAGAGGTCTCTCCTTGGGCCTCAATACCATCTCTTTTTTAGGAATTCAAATATTTGTCTTGAAACAGTAAGATATACATGCCCACTGATTAAGAAATCCCCATGACAACAATATATGATGCTCAGAAATCTGTACAAAGTTCTAGCTATTCTTCGTTGTTCAGATATCTATCATGCACATTTACATTCTTATGCAAGCTTACTAAGCAGTCCCTTTAGCAAGAGTTTCCATGATCCATTTCTCACTGCCTCAAGGCTAAATATTGTGAGCGGTCACTTAGCAACAGGATACAGCAGCCCTTGATAGTTCTCTATCAAGGTTGGTTCTCTGCACGTTTAGGACTGGGAAGGATCCCAAAGGCTGTGGTATACTTCAGGACTGTGGTCCTCACAGCACAAAGCCAAGTATACATTTGGTAGATTTACAACCTAGAGCACCAGCTGTAGGGTGACAGTTTATTCTTCATCTGCCTGACTTCCTTGGCTAGTTCTCAACTGGAAGATATTTCTTAAAACACTAGAACCTATTATGCAAACAAACAAGCAAACAAAACCCCCCCACACACCAAAACAAAACAAAAAATGAGAAAGCAAATTGATTGGAAATCTTGGAGAAAACCAATGGAGATAAAACATCCATAGTGTCTCTACCAAGGTCTGATATATTTTATTTTAGCATAAGGAAAAAATGACCCTTTTCTCTTTATGAACTAACTACCATGAAAAATCCAGAAATGTGTAATGAAAATAAAACTAATTGTAAACTGACCTTTGTTTGGTATTTATTATTATTTTTTGGTGAATTTTTAAATTATTTTTTGCAAAACTGAGGCAATTACTACACACAATTTTCTACTTGATTTTTTAAATGCTAGATTTGGCTTTTTTTCTGAGTTCATAAATATGCATGAAAGGAATTGAGTTTCAAAGCCTTGGAACAAACCACAGTTTCCACCGTGCAATCCTCCTTTTCTCCTGTTGATGTCTTCAGCCCTTTCCTGTGCCTCGCAACGACACACCTTTGGAGTTTGTAATGGAGCTGCATATCAAGAAAGTCTTCTACAGTCAGTAATTCTTGACCTGGGCATGTATTTCAGATGCAAAACATGTCCACAGCCCCTGGTTTGATTCTCAACACTCCATAATCTGGGCATGGTCTATCACCTGAGTCCTTAGGAGGTTGTGGCAGGGAGATCACAAGTTTAATGTTCTCCTTAGCCACATAGTAAGTTCAAGACCATCCTGAAGGACATGACACATTAAGGAAGTGTGTCTTTAATATTTCCGCCTTTAAAGAAGTGCTTGAAGTGATGTTGTATGGGTGCCACTAGTGCAAAGGGCATGGCTTTCTCATAAGAAGGGGCCATCAGAACACTGATGTATATAGACATGTAAAAACCCAGACAGAAGACTTGGGGTGCGGGGAGACTTTTAAGAGAACAGCCCAACACAAAACACAACAAAAACTGAAAAGCAAACGTACTAACCAGAAGTTTGGACTTTTCTCTTCCAGAATTATAAGACGACAGTTACTGTTGCTTCAGGTACCTATTCCGCAGTCCTTTGTTACAGTAGGCCTGGCAGAGTGGTGCACTGCTAATTGCTCAGAGGGAGCAGTCATAATGACAGCATCTTCAAGAGAGACTGGAAGAATTTTCTCTTGAGTATTTGTGAAGCCCAGAACATCAGAAGTATCATCAATAAACAGTCAAGTCATGGGGCTGGAGAGATGGCTCAGAGGTTAAGAACACTGACTGTTCTTTTAGAGGTCCTGAGTTCCATTCTCAACAGCCACATGGTAAGCTCACAAGCATCTATAATGCATTCTGGTGCCCTCTTCTGGCCTAAATTGCAGGCATACATGCAGGCAGAACACTGTATACATAATAAATAAAATAAATCTTTCAAGAAAAAATAAAGTGAAGCTCATGTTCAGTAAGTATCCCTCCCAGGATCTAGCATTTTTTGACACAAAACTGTACTTCCATTGACTCCTGAGGTTGGAGGATAGCCTGGGCTACACAGAGACATCATGATTCAAAAATTAAAAAAAAAACAAACAAACCACTCTCTCCCACCTATGCTGAAAACTCTCAAGTCACATTCCAGTGCCTTACTCTATACCATGAGCAGATGTGGTAGATGTTAGTGTTATTCATAAATGAATTTCCCCTGCCTCTTCCTGAGGGGAGGAGTTTCTGTCTCTGTCATATGGAGCCCATGGTACTTGCTCTAACAGAGTGAGATGTGAAGAGATAAAAGGTTTTGGGCTTAAGGATCATGGATAACACTGGACTGTTCTTCTTAAAGAGATCTTTTAAGGTAGACATTAACACTCCTGACAGATAACAGCCTGTCAGGGGCTCTGGGGAGAGATCAGCTCTATGTGCTTGAGTGGGAATCTTTTCTTACAGTTTTCTATGGGAAGCCGAGTGGGAAGGAGATGGGGAAGTTTCCTTCTGTAGTTGGTCTTTGCTAGGGGTAACCAGTGAGTGTTCAGTTGCAGAATGTTAGGTGATCAATCAAAATCTCTCCTGGACATCTACTACTATTGCCCCTCCAGCCAATAGAGATAGGAACAGGATCTAGAAATGAATTACTGTAGATAGAGCAGGAATCTAGAAAAGAATGACTGTAGATAGAGCAGGAATCTAGAAATGAATTACTGCAGATGATAGAGCAGGAATCTAGAAATAAATTACTGTAGATGATAGAGCAGGAATCTAGAAATAATTTACTGTAGATAGAGTAGGAATCTAGAAATGAAAATCAATTTAGTTTTATTTTCAAAATTATCACAGTTCAACCACAACAGGAACTTCACAGAATGGCATGGCCATCGCTAGCAGGAGGCAATGCTTGTCACTCCAGAAAAGAGACTCTGAGGGCCAGTGTGAGCTCTCCTGCCTCTCAGGGTATACGGCCATGAGCTGATGCAGAACACAAAGCATCTTATGACCTTGAGAGCAGATACTAAAAAACAAAACCAAAACAACAAAAACAAAACCCTTACCAGCTTTTGGATGTGCCCCATGTGTGAATGTGAGCACAGAAACTTTAAAACTGCTGAAGGTTCTAGTTTGTTTAGGAAGGCACCCTGAGCTAGTCGTCCTGATGGGTAAACAAGATAGACAGAGACCACACTAAACATCTGAAGAGACCCCTAGAATGAAATCCAGATACCCAGACCAGCAGGACAACACCTGGATGACAATCAACAAAAGATGAAAACTTCAGCAGAAGGCTGATATATTTAGATATAGGAAAATGAAACAATAACAATATACTACAGTGATGGTTAATGCTGTTTGTCAGTTTGTCAAGCACCAGAATCACCACGAGAGACAAACCTTTGGGCACGTCTGTGAGCCAGTTTGGAGACTGACTTACTTGAGGCAAGAAGGTCTATCCTAAACAGTAACAGAACCATTCCATGGGCTGGGATCCTAGACAGAATTAGAAGGAGAGCTGAGCCTGGGCATTCTATTCCCTGACTGTGGACACAATATGATCGGCCACCTCACACTCCTGATATCATGGTGGACGGTCCATCAAATGACAAATGTTCTTGGAACACCTCATTTTTGGCAAGAAATCAACTTACCTTGCAAATAGATGTTACCAAGAATATGTTTACTTCTGTCATTCATTTTATATAATCCTGATTACGTGTAGGATCAAAAGGCTGAGCAGTATAGATTACTATGGACTAGCACAGGATTCTAATTTTAGGGATAATTTAGTTTTTTCCCCTTCTTCCTTGGGGATAAAAAGACAAATGTTGTTAAGGTACTTTAAGGCTAATAAACATTAAATAAAATCTGATTGGAACACTGAATTTCATGGAGAAGGAAACGGATACCAGAGAAATGAAGGAGCGTAGCACAGCCTCACAGGTACAAAAAGATTGTAGACACATAGATACTTGTGTTTACATGTATATGTGTATATATACACACATATATATACACGCATATGTATATATATATAATTTTCCATTTGTTCTTTGAGGAGAATTTCATACAATATAGTTTGACCCCATTCTAGATCTTTTCTGTTATTTTTATTTGCTTGTTTTACAGAGTACTCTATAGAAATTCAACCCATGCATATAATATTTAATAATCTCATCAGGGTAATAAGTACTACCATTTCTTCAGCCATTGACCATTTTCCATAAATTGAAAACCAAAAGCTGAGAGCCTTATAGTAGGCATCAAGGCCACAGTGCCTCTCAGGTTTCATTTCCTATCCCTCCGCGTTGGACCCTTGAGTTTCCATACTCAATTCTAATATTGTGTGAAAGCCCAGCATCAAAGGCTTCTGGCTACCCAGTCGCAAGTTCCTGACCATCTAGGCAGCGTTAGACACAGACCCCCTCTAGAGGAGTGGGCCTCGAGTTAAACCAAACATTAGTTGGTCACTCCCACAAGTTCTGAGCCAGCATGGCTCCAGCATATCTTGCAGTCAGGACAGATTGTAAGTTCTGGACAGGTCGAGGGTTTTATGGACGGGTTGGTGTCCCGGTAGCCTCCAGAGTGCCTTTCCCACCAGAAAGACTAGAACATAAGGGTTCAGGCTTCATGAAGGCACCCGCTCAACTTCTGTACATTCAAAGAGCACTGTGGATGTTGTTCCCGCTGTCAGTTTTCAGAGAGTGAATCTCTGTCTTAGCATCTTCCTGGGTTTTGGAAGATCTCCATGGGACCCCCTTGGCTAACAACTCACCTGAATGCAACTCCAGTCTCAGCACAGGAGCCTGAATACAGAAGGTGTGCAGTTCAGCCTCCTGATCCTCCGTTACTAAGAGTGCTCGCTAGGGTCACCCTCTAGGATTTTAGGCAGTTTCCACTGCACTAAGTTCGCACAAGCGCTCCAAGTGAACCCCAATTCAAGCTGTTTCTCCCTTTATCCCCCTGCCACCTGAGTCCTCCTTCTCCTGTCCCTACCTGCCCCCAGTTCACCACTAAATCTCTTCTATTTCCCCTTCCCAGGGAGATCCATACATCCCCTGGAGCCCTCTTCTTTGCCTAATGTCTCTGGGTCTGCGGACTGTAGCTTGGTTAGCATTTACTTAACAGCTAATATTCAGTTATAATTGAATACATACCATGTTTGTCTTTCTGAGTCTGGGTTACCTCACTCAGGATGACTTTTCCACTTCCATCCACTTATTTGCAAATTTCAAGATGTCTTTTTTAACAGCTGAGTAATACTCCATTGTGTAAATGCACCACATTTTCTTTATCCAGTCTTCTGTTGAGGGGCATCTAGCTTGTTTTCAGGTTCTGGATCTTATGAATAAAGCTGCAATGAACACAGTTGAGCAAAGTCCTTGTGGTAGGACAGAATGTCCTTTGGGTATGTGCCCAAAAGTGGTATAGCTGGATCTTGAGGTAGATTGATTCCCAATTTTCTGATGACCACAAAATTGACTTCCATAGTGGCTGTACAATTTTGCACTCACACCAGCAGCGGAGGTGTGTTCTCCCTGCTCCACATCCTCGCCAGCAGGAGCTGTCACTTGTCCTATTGATCCTAGCCATTCTAACAGGTGTAAGATGGAATCTCAAAGTGGTTTTGATTTGTGTTTCCCTGATGGCTAAAAATGTTGAACATTTTTAAAGTGTTTTTCAGCCATTTGAAATTCCCCTATTGAGAAGTTTCTGTTTAAATCTGTACCCCATTTTCAAATTGAGTAATTTGGTTTTCTAACACCTTGTTTCTTGAATTCCTTATATATTTGGGATAGTAGTCCTCTATCAGATGTAGAGTAGGCAAAAACCTTTTCCCACTCCGTGGCTTGCTGCTTTGTCTGAATGAAGACATCCTTTGCCTTACAAAAGCTTTGACATTTCATGAGGTCCCGTTTATTAATTGTTGACCTTAGTGCCTGTGGTATGGTATTCTGTTCAGAAAGTTGTCTCCTATGCCAATGTGTTCAAGGTTATTCTCCACTTTGTCTTCTATCAGATTCAGTGGGTCTGGTTTTATGTTGCAGTCTTGGATTCACTTGGACTTGAGTTTTGTGCAGGGTGATAAATAAAAATCTATTTTCATTCTTCCACATGCTGACATCCAGTTACAGCAACGCCATTTGTTGAAGATGCTTTTTCTACTTCATTGTATAGTTCTGACTTTTTAAAAAGCAACAATCAGGTGTCCATAGGTAAAGAGGGAGGGAACTCTGTGATCAGGTCAGATTTATTAACAGGTGCTAATCGATAAAGCACATTCACAATACAGAACGAAGGTGCTGCCACTGAGGATCCACCGTTTCTGCCGCCACTCATTCCAAAAGGGGATGAGAACAAACCTGCGAGTCAAGCGTGTTCCAGTGGCTCATTACCAGATCACCTACACCCAAGAGAGCATCTTTTGCCCCACTCACACCTTTTGTTTGGATATTTCGGTCATGTACCCCCAGAGAAGACCACTTCCATTGGGCCAATCCACCCCAAAACACTTGGCTGACAGATCAAATTCCCACAACACATAGGTGTATGGATTTATGTCTGGGTCTTCAATTTGAATCCCTTGATCATCCTGTCTGTTTTTATGTTAATACCATGTGATTTTTATTACTATAGCTCTTTGGTAAAACCTTTAATCAGAGATTGTGATTCATCCAGCAGTTCTTTTATTGTTCAGGGATGTTTTAGCTATCCCAGGATTTTTGTTTCTCCATATGAAGTTGAGATCTTTCAATCCTCTTATATCTTCTTTCATTTTTTTTCTTCAAAGACATAAAGTGTTTTTCATTCATGTCTTTCACTTGTTTGATTAGAGTTACTCCAAGATACCTTATATTATTTGAAGGGTGTTGTTTACCTGGTTTCTTTTTTTAAAATTGCTCTTATTGAGCTATATATTTTTTTCTGCTCCCCTCCCTTCCTCTCCTCTCCCTTCCAACCTTCTCCCATGGTTCCAAGCTCTCAATTTACTCAGGAGATCTTATCTTTTCCTACTTCCCATGTAGATTAGATCCATATATGTCTTTCTTAAGGTCCTCTTTTTTGTCTGGGTTCTCTAGGATTGTGAATTGTAGGCTGCTTTTTTTGCTTTATGTCTAAAAACCACTTATGAGGGGGTACATATGATATTTGTCTTTCTGGGTCTGAGTAACCTCACTCAATACGATGTTTTCTAGATCCATTCATTTGACTACAAATTTCAAGATGTCATTTTTTTTCCTGCTGAGTACTCCATTGTGTAAATGTACCACATTTTCCTTATCCATTTCTCAGGTGAGGAGCATTTAGGTTTTTTCCAGGTTCTGACAAACAATGTTGCTATGAACATAGTTGAGCACATGTCCTTGTGGTACAATTGTGCATCCTTTGGGTATATACCCAAAAGTGGTATTGTTGGGTCTTAAGGTAGATTGTTTCCTAATTTTCTGAGAAATTGTCATACTGAAATTCAAAGTGGCTGTAACAGTTTGCACTCCCACTAGCAATGCAGGAGTGTTCCCTTTACCTCACAACCTCTCCAGCATAAGTTGTCATCAGTGTTTTTGATCTTGGCCATTCTTACAGGTGTAAGATAGAATCTCAGAGTTGTTTTGATTTGCATTTCTCTGATGACTAATAATGTTGAGCATTTCTTTAAGTATCTTTCAGCCATTTTAGATTCCTCTGTTGAGAGTTCTCTATTTAGGCCTGCAATCCATTTTTTATTGGATTATTTGTTCTTTTGATGACCAATTTCTTGAGTTCTTTATATATTTAGGAGACCAGCCCTCTGTCCAATGTGGAGTTGGTGAAGATCTTTTCCCATTCTGTAGGCTCCCATTTTGTCTTGTTGACCATGTCCTTTGCTTTATAGAACCTTTTCAATTTCAGGAGGTCCCATTTATTCATTGTTTCTCTCAATGTCTGTGCTACTGGGGTTGTATTTAGGAAGTGGTCTCCTGTGCTAATGAGTTCAAGTGTACTTCCTACTTTCTCTTCTATAAGGTTCAGTGTGGTCAGCCCTCTGTTGAGGTCTTTGTTCCATTTGGACTTGAGTTTTGTGCATGGCAATAAATATGGATCTATTTTCATTTTTCTACATGTTGATATCCAGTTATGCCAGCACCACTTGTTAAATATGCTTTCTTTTTTCCATTTGATATTTTTTGCTTCTTTGTCAAAAATCAGGTGTTCATAGGTGTGTGGATTAATATCTGGGTTTTTGATTCAGTTCCATTGGTCCTTCTGTCTGTTTTCCTACTAATAGCAGTCTGTTTTCAGTACTGTAGCTCTGTAGTAGAGTTTGAAGTAAGGTATTGTGATGCCTCCAGAAGTTCCTTAATTGTACAGGATTGTTTTGGCTATCCTGGGTTGTTTTTTCATATGAAGTTGAGTATTGTTCTTTCGAGATCTGTGAAAAATTTTGCTGGGATTTTGATGGGCATTGCATTGAATCTGTAGATTGCTTCTGGTAAGATTGCCATTTTTACTATGTTAATTCTACCTACCCAAGAGCATGGGAGATCTTTCTACTTTCTGGTGTTGTCTTCAATTTCTATCTTCAAAGATTTAAATTTCTTGTCATACAAGTCTTCCACTTGTTTGGTTAGAGTTACTCTGAGATATATTATGCTATTTGTGGCTATTGTGAAGGGTGATGTTTCTCTGATTTCTTTCTCATCCCATTTATCATCTGTGTACAGGAGGGCTACTGATTTTTTTGAGTTAATCTTGTATCCTGCTACATTACTGAAGGTGTTTATGAGTTGTAGAAGTTCCTTGGTAGAATTTTTTTGGGTTCCTTATGCAAACTATCATTTCATCAGCAAATAGTGAGAGTGTGAATTCTTCTTTTTCCGATTTGTGTCCCCTGTTCTCCTTTTGTTGTCTTCATGCTCTAGCTAGGACCTCAAGTACTATATTGAATAGACATGGGGAGAGTGGACAACCTTGTCTTGTTCCTGATTTCAGTGGGATCACTTTGGATGTCTTTCCATTTAGTTGGAATATATTGCCTTTATTATGTTTAGGCATATTCCTTATATCCCTGGTCTCCCAGACCTTTATCATGAAGGTATGTTGTAGTTCGTTGAAGGCTTTCTCGATATCTAATGAGATGATCATGTGGGTTTTTTTCCAGTTTGTTTATATTGTGGATTACATTGACAGATTTTTCGTATGTCAAACCATCCCTGCATTTCTAGGATAAAGCCAACTTGATCATTGTGGATGATTTTTCTGATGTGTTCTTGGATTCAGTTTGCCAGTATGTTATTGAGTATTTTTGCATCAATGTTCATGAGTGAGATTCGTCTGTAATTTTCTTTCTTAGTAATGTCTTTGTGTAGTTTGGGTATCAGGATAATTGTAACCTCATTAAAGGACTTAGGCAATGTTCCTTCTGTTTCTATTGTGTAGAATAATTTGA
Organism: Ondatra zibethicus; assembly: GCA_004026605.1. Lineage (NCBI taxonomy): Eukaryota > Metazoa > Chordata > Mammalia > Rodentia > Cricetidae > Ondatra > Ondatra zibethicus. The sequence goes on along the minus strand of PVIU01002482.1, from coordinate 55,118 downwards.
GGAGTAATGGTATTAGTTCTTCTTTGAAAGTCTTCTAGAGTTCTGCACTGAAACCATCTGGTCCTGGACTTTTCTTGGTTGGGAGATTTTTGATGACTATTTCTACATCTTTAGCAGTTACAGATCTATTTAATTTGCTTATCTGGCCTTGATTTAATTTTGGTAAGTGATATTTACCCAGATAGTTGTCAAATTCCTTTAAGTTTTCCAATTTTGTGGAGTATAGGTTTTTGAAATATGACCTAATGATTCTCTGGATTTCCTCTATGTCTGTTGTTATATCCCCCTTTTCATTTCTGATTTTGTTAATTTGGATATTTTCTCTCTGCCCTATGGTTAGTTTTGATATTTTAGTTAGTCGATTTTGTTGATTTTCTTGAAGAACCAACTCTTTGTCTCATTGATTCTTTGTATTTTTTTGTTTCTATTTTGTTGATTTCAGCTCTTAATTTGATTATTTCCTGCCGTCTAATTCTCTTAGGTGAGTTTGCTTCTTTTTGTTCTATAGTTTTCAGGTGTTCTGTTAACTCACTAGTGTGGGATTTTTCCAGCTTCTTTACGTAGACATTTAGGGCTGTGAATTTTCTTCTTAACACTGCTTTTATTGTATTCCATAAATTTGGGTATGTTGTGTGGTTATTTTCATTGAATTTTAGAAAGTATTTGATTTCTTTATTTCTTTCTTGACCCATTGACGATTCCAGTGAGCATTGTTTAATTTCCATGAATTTGTGAGTTTTCTGAAATTAGTGTTGCTGTTGAATTCTAATTTTAAGCCATGGTGATCTGATAAGATACATGAGGTTATTCCAATTTTCTTGTATCTGTTGAGGATAGTTTTGTTACCTAGTATGTGGTCAATTTTTGAGAAGGTTCCATAAAGTGTTGGGAAGAAGGTATATTCTTTTCTGTTTGGATGGAATATTCTATAGATGTCTGTTAAGTCCATTTGAGTCATAACATTTGTTAGTTCCCTATTCCTCAGTTAATTTTCTGTCTGATAGACAGGTCCAGTGGTGAGACTGGGGTGTTGAAGTCTCCCACTATTAGTGTGTGGGGTTTAATGTGTGATTTAAGCTTTAGTAGTGTTTCTTTGACATATGAGGGTGTCCTTGTATTCAGGGCATTGATATTCAGTATTGAGATTTCCTCTTTACAGATTTTTCCTGTAACTAATAGAAAATGTCCTTCTTTGTCTCTTTTTATTGATTTTAGTTTGAAGTCTATTTCGTTAGATAGGATAGCTACACCAGCTTGTTTCTTAGATCCACTTGATTGTAAAATTTTCCCCCAACCCTTTACTCTGAGGTGATATCTGTCTTTTTTGAGGTTGAACTGTGTGCTTTTTGTTTTTGTATGCAGCAGAAGGGTGGATTCTGTTTTTGTATCCAATCTGTTAACCTGTGTCTTTTTATAGGTGAGTTGAGTCCATTTATATTAAGATATATTAATGAGCAATGATTGATAGTTCCTGTTATTTTAGTGTTTGTTTGTGGTGATGTTATTTATTGTGTGTGTTTTCCCCTTTGTTGGAATTTGCTGCTGTGAGATCATCTATTGTCTGTGTTTTTGTAGATTTAGCTAACTTCCTTGGGTTGGAGTTTTCCTTCTAGTACTTTGTGTAGGGCTGGGTTTGTGACTATGTATTCGTTAAATCTGGTTCTGTCCTGGAATATCTTGTATTGTCCATCTATAGTCATTGAAAGTTTTGCTGGGTATAGTAGTCTGGACATCCTTGGTCTCTTAATGTCTGCATAATGCTTGACCAGAACCTCTGGCTTTTATTGTTTCAATTAAAAAGTCAGGTGTAATTCTGATAGGTCTGCCTTCATATGTTACTTGGCCTTTTTCCTCTGCTGTTCTTAATATTCTTTCTTTATTCTGTATGTTTAGTGTTTTGATTATTATGTGGCCAGGGAATTTTTTTTTTTTTACTCAGTCTGTTTGGAGTTTTGTAAGTTTTGTAATCTTGCTGTTGTAGGGTCACTAGTTTTTGTTGGTGTCATGCTGCTCTTTATGGGGTTATGTGTGTTCTTACCTTGTCTACCCACTTTTCCTCTGATTGGTATAGTTGGGGTTGTGTTTCTGGTGATTAATCTTTCAAGTGTCAGTGAATACACAACTCAGATGGTTACTCCTCATGATGTAGTCAGGGCCATGGTTCCAGTCACCTCAGAGGTCACTTGGTGTTCCCAGAAGTTGCTCAATGCTCCCAGGGGTGGCTCTACAATCCTGGGGGCATTTGGCCCAGCTCCTACAGAGGTTGCTACCTTGGGCCTGCTCTGGCTTAGGCCTGCTCCTTTGGAGGTTGATGATTCATGCCCGTTCTGCAGAGGTCTCTGGCTCAGACCTGTTCCCTCCCTGCTCCCTTGTTCCTGCTCTTTTGGAGGTCATTGCCTGGGACCTGCTCCAGCTGAGGTTGCTGGCTCAGACCAGTTCCCACAGATGTCCCTGGCTTGGGCCGGCTTGTGCAGAGGTCCCTGACTTGGGCCCAGTCCCGCAGAGGTCTCTAACTCAGGCCTGCTCCCTCAGAAGTCCCTGATTTGCATCCAGTCCTGCAAAGTTCTCTGGTTTGGGCTTTCTCCCTTTGCAGTGGCTCCCTTGTATCTGTTCCTGTGGAGGTTTCTGCCTCAGGTCTGCTCTGCCTGAGGTCACTGGCTTGAGCATGCCCCTGTGGAAGTTGCTGCCTTGGCCCTGCTCCAGATGAGGTCACTGGCTCAGGCCTGCTCCAGTGGAAGTTGGTGGATCAGGCCTCTTCCCACAGATGTCCCTGGCTTGGGCCTGTTCCTGCAGAGATCTCTGGCTCGGTTCTCATTTACCTGATTTCTTTCTCAGTTCATTTGTCATAGTTTCTTTTCTTTTCTTTTTTGTTAATCTTGTATACTTGCCTATCAGGGAGCCTCTGAGTACCAGTCTCAGGGCTCCCTCAGGGTTCAGACAGATTACTACAGCAAGCTTAACTGGCTAAAGAGGTCTTAGAGTGAACTAATCAGCTCATACACATCTCCTTCTCATGTCTCTTTATTCTTCAGAAAATGTTCTTTCTTGTGCCACAAGGGTTCCAGTTTATATACCCACACAAACAAAAGCAAGGATACCAGGCATGCATCTTCCTTTCTTTCTTTTTTGGTTTGTCGAGATAGGGTTTTTCTGTAGCTTTAGCTTTGGAACCTGTCCCAGATCTTGCTCTGTAGATCAGACTGGCCTTGAACTCACAGAGATCTGCCTACCTCTGCCTCCTGAGTGCTGGGATTAAAGCCATGAGCCACCACCATCCAGCAAGTTTAGGCTGACAAGGCAGGTGACTGTTACCTTTCTTATGTCTCAGAGCAGGTGTGGCTGTGAAACATCCAAACATATCAGAGAAGGGTAAATAGAGGAAGTGGGTATGATTTCTAAGAGGGCACAAAGGGAGTTTTGTAACATGAGGGCCGGGCTTGTTGGGGTTTCTGTCCTGATCAGTCCCCCAGCCATTTAGTCCCAAAGAAAATCACACAGAGAGTCTACATTAGGTTATAAACTGATTGGCCCATTAGCTCAGACTTCATATTAGCTCTTATAACTTATATAGCCCATTATTTTTATCTATGTTAGCCACATGACTCGGTACCTTTTTCAGCAGGGCAGGTCACATCCTGCTTCTTCGGTAGTCTGCACAGGAATCTCAAGAGAGCTTCCTGCTTCCCAGAATTCTCCTATTCTCCTTGCTCCACCTCTACTTCCTGTCTGGTTGTCCCACCTATACATCCTGGCTAATGGCCAATCAGCATTTATTTAAATCATGATTGACAGAATACAGACAATTCTCCCGCACCAGAGTTTGTGTGTTAACTGCATTTGTGTGGATGGTTAAACTAGAAGTTTGTAATTGATAAATGGGGTAAAAGGGGAGGGAAAATGTGGCATTACTGTGTACTTTCTAAGCACTTCTATTCCCTCAGCACCTGCGAACACAATGTTTATGGAAACCATGGCAACCAGCATAAGCTGAGGAAGAAAAAATGGTGGCATTTGGTCTTCATTAGTATTTTTGTCAAATGTTAGCTGATCAAAGTGAAAAGCTGTGGCTATGTAAAACTTGGAGACTGCTGCTTCCAGTCCCAAGCTAAGCAATGGGTGCTCATACCTACTGATGCTCAGGGGAGAAGGAATTCTTTTCTCTGGGACTGATTAAGTGATCCAAGCCTTTCCCCCTGTATCTCTAGCAGTAAAATCACAAACAGTTAATTTTCTAGACTAAGATCCTGTATCAAATGAAACCAAGGTGAAGGTAAGTACAGAATATTAATAACTTGTTAGGGTAGGGCAAGGGCCAGCAGGTTACACTCTACTATGTCAGCAGTTAGAGAATTTGGGGCTACCCCATCCTGCTTACCAGTAAGGGCAGGCATGCTTTGCCTCCTGCTCAGTGCCTCTCTTTTGAGGCTCTGAATGTGGTCTATTTGCAAGGCTCCCCCTGTCAGATGTCCTGCCATAAACAGTAATTAATTGTAGGTGGCTAACTTTATGTAGATTTGACTATGAGAACAAAGGTTTCTTGACTGAGTGAAACTTTCACACCAGAACCCCACAGTGTGAGAAGGTGATTCAGCTGCCAGTGCAGAAGGGAGCTATGCCCAATAATTGATTAATGTACCACTGAAGTTTTGGGGGGACAAACTCCACTATGGAAAGGGGAAGTACTATGGCTTCACAAGGGTTTTACACAAATGATGACTATCAAAAGGCAGGTGTCCCCAAAGCTCTGCAAGTTGGGTTTCCTCCAATAGGATACATGATTCCTGTGGGTCAGCTGTACTCTCAGTGTATAGTCCTATGAACTACAGCACTTGATTTTAAATCTTAATGGAAGTCTTCTGATGGTTTAACTCATGCATTCTGCATATCTATAAACCAAGCTTCACATAAATAATGCTAGTCTTCTACCAGCTGACCAGTATCCAGGCCCCCTTGGAACAACATTGAAGTATCTTTTGAAGACCTGGGAAACTAAACCCAGGGAAATACTTCTCTAGGGATCCATTTGTGAGCAGGGTTTTCTGTTCACTCTTTCTTCTTGGAAAAATTGTTCAAATGAGTATATAGAGTTACTTCTTGGAGTTGTGTCACAACCCATATTCATTACTCTCTCTTCCTGCTTGCAGGTGTCATGTGACTTGAACTGTGTAACAGCCTGTATTCATTGCTCTCCTTTCCTGGTTGTGGATGACATATGACCAGCTGCTTCAAGCTCCTGTTGCCTTATGTGGGATTCCCTTCTGTATGCTGTGAATGCCATTGGCTAATAAAGAAGCTTCTTTGGGCCTATCATAGCACAGAATAGAGCAAGGTGGAAATTTCAAGCAGACAGAGGAGGAGAGGGTAGGCAGAGTCAGAGAGATGCCATGTAGCTGCCACAGGAGACAAACATGCCAGAACCTTACCAGTAAGCCATGAGCCTTGTGGTAAAATATAAAATAATGGAAATGGGTTAATTTAAGATATAACAGCTAGTTGGGAATACACTAGAGTCATTGGTCAAACAGTATTACAATTAATATAGTTTCTGTGTGGTTACTTCAGATCTGAGCAGCCAGGGAACAAATGAGTAGTCTCTGCCTACAGATTGGTGCCAACATGGTCGACTACATTCATGTAAAACCTGAGAAATCTTGGGAAGGAATTCAAGACACAAAAGAACAGAGTTAATCACAGCTTCTTGGTACCCAGCATTTTTTTCAGATGGGCTCTGTTTGCTGGTGGCTCCTTTAAGAGAGGTCTTCCTGATTAAGCATTAGCAGCAAAACAAAACAAACAAACAAAACCGCATGGTGGTGGCTTTCTGGTTCACTAGCACAAACAGCTCTGACTCTTTCAGGAGGTCTGGCTATGAAGCACTTGAATGGTGTTTGTAGGCCCGGGTGCTTGAGTGTTGACTTGGGGTCAGAAGGAAAGTAGCTGAGACCATGCCCATAGCTCTGTTCTCCCCATCTGTGCAGGTAGCAGGATTGGGTCTGCTAGATGTGCACAGGCAGGAGAGCCTGGCATATTCCCATTGCCATACACAGAGATATTTCCAGGCCATGCCCTGCCCTGCACTGCTGATTTAGCTTTTACTCAGAAAAAAAAAGGATTTATGTGGTGTATGGTGCTACCCAGAGTTGAGGTAGGACCCACCCAGCAGTCCCAGAGCAGGCGGTGAACTACCTCTGCTGCAGGAGCTCCTTCTGCTCCTTCAGCCAATAGCCTTTAAGATACCAGCCCACTTGGGTGTGGTCTCTTTTGCTTTAAAAAGCAGCAGTAGCCATGCGGTCTCTCTTTCTTGCTTCCAGCTTCCAGCTGTTAGACTTCGTTTCTGATGGCACAGAGGGCTGTTGTCTGGAACGGTGACCTGTAAGTTTTTCCCCTTAAATAAATAGCCCTTTTATTAATCATAATTCCAAACTGGTGTGGGATTCTTTTGTGACTTACATCTTCATCTGGCACCTAATGTTTGGTTTTAGAACCTCCCCAGCTTGGCTGCCTGCCACCAGCTCAGCTTGGTACAAGCCCTCCCTCAGCTGCAGCCCATGCATGGAACCAGCAGTTCAATATAGGATCTTGTGCAGTGGCTCTTCTTGCAACAAATATTTGTATTTTCTCTTTACATGCCTTGGACTGGCTTCATGTCCTCATGCACCATATCATTTGCCTCCCACCAGGGCACAGCACAAAAATCTGGGTGAGATACAGGCTTCCCTGTTTTGAGCCAGCTGTTCCGCAGCTTTCTAATGATTTGTTTGCATTTGCCTATTCCACTGCTCTAGAGACATCTGCAGAGCACACAGTCTGTATTTATCTTTCAGCGTTTCACTCTAAAATCAAATTTCAAACCAGCCACGTGAGTTTGTATGCACCATTACACCCTGCTGGGTTAGTTTTGTAGGTGGCCCATGGCACCTACTGGCAGGTAACGGTTATTGCATCTAATTCAGCTAATTAAACCACAGATAAGATTTAATATCCTAAATATAGATCATAAGTTGCTAATTTAAAAGGGCAATATGTTAGACAACCTAACTGTCCAAGGTTCCAATAGCCTCTTTACTTACAGCATGAGTGAGGTTTTACAAGACTTATATGATGTTTCTTCTATATCATTAATCTTAATTCTGGGGATTGGCTTTCTCCTCAATATTTTTTCTTAAAAAAAATGGTTTGACAATAGGGCTAAGAATGAGGCGTTTTTAGAAATGGTGCAGTCTTTACAGACTGAAACCACATTTCTCAAGAAAGAGTTTGGAAATATAAAGAAGGATATGACTTCATTTAATGGAAGATTAAGCACTCTGGAGGAGGAAACAGATGATTTGACACATAAAACCCAATCAATGATAGTGGCTGCCAAAACATTATTTGAGAGAATTTGCACTGTTGAATGTATTAATTAGACTCTGTCAAAGGGATATTGATAGAATGTCTCTACAGGAAGGTAATACATATGCTATTAAGATTATGTCCAAGGATGAGATATTGTCTCTACTGGACAGACTTCATACCTTGGAATCCTCAATGGGGGCATTAGAGCAGAACACTGGACAGGAAATCCAGACATTACAAAAGGCAATGGTAAATAGATTTGAAAAAATTGAGGAAATTATTGAATTTGATGACCAGGAACAAAAGTTACAAAGGCAAAATTTAACCTTGTCAGTACATAAAAATCTCCAGGATAGCTTCCCCAGAGTTCTGCCTGCCTTTCCAGTAATAACAACAGAAAAAGTATCTGACCCCAAGTGCCCTAAGATCATCAAAGAATATACATGGGAGCCCATATGTATGACTGACCTAAAGGAAATTAAACAGGCAATTGTAGCTTATGAACTACATTCGTCCTTTGTTAGGGAGATGGTCAAAACCTGGGCTTTCAGTAACAAACAAAGCAACGCCTCAAGATTGGGCTCAGTTATGTCAGCAGTCCTAGAAAGTGGACATCAATTACTGTGGAGGTGCTTTTTAAAAGAGGAGATGAGAATTTTAGAACAACAAGAAAAGGCAAATGAGATTTCACTAGATCAAATTCTAGGTGAAGGACATTATTCTGATCCGAAGGATCAGGCTCTTTATGATGACCATACCTTGTCCCTATGTAGCACAGCAGCTTTAAAGGCTTGGTACAGGATTCAAGAACTAAGAAAGAGAGTGAATCATATCTTAGGGTTAAACAGGGTCAGAGAGAACCTTTCAGTGACTTCTTATAAAGACTAACTAGGGCTGTACAAATGGGGTAACTGACTCAGCACCTAGACATATAATAGTTGAATCTTTGGCTTATGAGAATGCCAACATTAAGTGCAAACGAATCCTTGGGCCTTTAAAGATCAGATTAGCACCCATGGATGAATGGATCTTGAATACAATGAATGTTGAGACATTTGATTATGGTACCAATTTCCAATGGTAACAGAAGACATCAAAATACCAAATGTTTTAATTGTGGTAGAATGGGACATATGAGAAGGGATTGTAGACAACAGATTCCTAGAAATAATACCTTCTCTGGGAATAGCAGAAATAGGAGGACTCAGCTTTCAGGTGTATGTAGGAGGTGTGGCAAAGGCCAACATTGGATCAATGAATGCAGGTGAACAACTGACAGACAAGGCAATCCAATACCATCGAGAAACTCCTTGAGGGACCTCTCGCAGGCCCCCAAGCCAAAAATGGCCCAGTCATTCCCAGTTACAGTGGAGACTGTGTCTCAACAAGAAAATTTAAAAATCAATGCCTGCTGTAAAAAGCAATACTGGTCTGAATGATGGGTTAAATGTGGAGGATGAGCCAAAAACGCCAATAGGGCAGAGGAAACATATATTTTTGGCAGACTTCCATAAATGATCAAAGGCCAAAGCTAAGAGCTTGTATAAATGGCACTTTTATTGAAGGCTTATTAGACATGGGTGCGGATGTAAGTATCATTACTCCAGAATCTTGGCATCCGAATTGGCCTCTTCAAGAGGTAGATGTTCATTTCTAGGAATTGGAACCCTATCTTGAGTAAAACCAAGCATAAGATGGGTTGAATGCATAGGGCCTGAAGGGCAAATAGGAAGACTAAGGCCATATTAAGCCAATATTGCAGTGAATTTGTGGGGTTGTGACCCATTGCAGCAATGGAATACCCAGATTAACATTCCTGCAGCCCCAAAAACTTATGTTTCTGAGGAAAATATTAGAAGATATTATAGATTATATTATAGACACCATATAGACACAATATATAGAAGATATTATAGATATTATAGACACCAGCCATTCAGGCTGTACAAGAACACAAAGCAATTGATAAACCTTCAGAGGTACCAACAGTCCTACCTTTAAAATGGTTAACTGAGAAACCAATATGAGTTAAGCAGTGGCAAATAGCTGAGAAAAAGTTGCAGGCTTTAGAACAGCTGTCACAAGGGCAACTAGATGCTCGACATATAGAAGAATCTACCAGCCCTTGGAATTCTCCTGTATTTGTTGTCAAAAAGAAATCTGGAAAATGGAGAATAGTGACAGATCTAAGGGCTATCAGCAAGGTTATTCAATCTATGGGCCCTCTACAATCTGGAATTCCTCTGCCTTCTCTGTTACCAAAGGGATGACCTCTCATAGTTATTGATTTAAAGGTTTGTTTCTTCACTATACCTTTACAAGAAAAGGATAGAGAAAAGTTTGCCTTCACAGTGTCTACTTATAATAATTCTCAGCCTACTAGAAGATATCAATGGACCATCCTTCCACAGGGAATGCTCAATAGTCTCACCCAGTGCCAATACTTTGTCAGCCAGCCATTGGAAATAATTCGTAAGCAATTTCCCAAGTCAATAATTTACCATTACATGGATGACATTTTGTTATCTGATTCAAATATAGATACTTTAGAAATGAGGTTTGAAGAAGTAAAGAAAGTCTTGCCTAAATGGGGATTACAAATTGCTCCTGAAAAGATTCAAAGAGGAGATTCTGTTCATTACATAGGTTACAGAATAGGTTTACAGAAAATTAGAACACAAAAGGCAGAAATTAGGAGAGATCAGTTACAGACTCTTAATGACTTTCAAAGATTGTTAGGAGACATTTCCAGTATACGACTGGCTGTTGGGAAAACACCTGATCTAATAATTCATTTAAAAAAAAACCTTAGATTGTGATAAAGATTTGAATAGTCCCAGAGAATTAAGAGCTGAAGCAGAAAAGGAACTGACAATGGTTGAAGAAAAATTACAGAAGGCACATGTGGATAGGGTGAATCCAAATCTTAGTTGTATCCTAGTCATATTGCCTTCCAGAATTTCTCCTATGGGAATTTTAATGCAGAGGGAAGATATTATTTTAGGATGGATCTTTATATCACAAAAAACAAGTAAAAAATTAAAAGCTTATGTGGAAAAAGTCTCTGAATTAATTATAAAAGGTAAACTGAGACTTCGTCAACTAGCAGGTATAGACCCAGCAGAAATTATAGTGCCTTTCACTACTGATGAAATAAAAAAGTTATGGGAAGACAATGAACCATGGCAAAGAGCTTGTGTTAATTTTTTGGGAGAAATTAATAGCAATTATCCCAAAAGCAATAGACTTAACCTTATAAAGAGAATTTCTTGGATTCTTCCCCGAGTTGTGATGCACCAGTAACTGGAGTCTGTACATTTTATACTGACGCTAATAAATCAGGGAAGGCAGGTTACAAATCAGAAGAATTGAGTAAGATGGAACAAAGCCCTTATAATTGTGTCCAAAAGGCAGAATTATATGCTATTCTTATGGTGCTAAGGGATTTTAAAGAACCTCTTAATATAGTTACTGATTCACAATATGCAGAAAGAGTTATCTTGCATATTGAAACCACTGAATTTATACCAGATGATACAGAATTGACTTCATTGTTTATCCAGGTGCAAGTCACAATCAGGAATAGCCTTTGTCCTATGTAAATAACACACATTCAATCTCATATGGGTCTGCCACATCCTCTAGCACAAGATAATGCAGAAATTGATCAATTATTGATTGGAAGCATGCTGAAGTCCTCAGAATTTCATAAAAAAATCACATCAATAGCAAAGGTTTAAAGAAAGAGTTTTCTATTACATGGCAATAAGCTATAAGGAGGTGTCCTACTTTCTCTTTCTACAATCAAACACCATTGCATGCAGGGAGTAACCCAAAGGGTACTCAAAGGAATGAAATCTGGCAGATTGATGTGTTCCACTTTATGGAATTTGGTAAATTAAAATATATACACCACACGATGGACACATATTCAGGTTTTCAATGGGCAACTGCCTTGAGTTCAGAAAAGGCTGATTCAGTAATCACACATTTATTGGAGGTTATGGCTATCATAGGTATACCTGCACAAATAAAGACAGACAATGGTCCAGCATATATATCTAAGAAAATTAAATGCTTTTTTTGCTTATTATAATATAATAAAGCACATTACAGGTATACTAAATAATCCTACATGTCAGGCAGTTATAGAAAGATCAAACGTACTATAAAGGATATGCTGAACAAACAGAAAGGGATGAAAAATACCCCCCGAAATAGATTGCATAATGCTTTATTAACCTTGAATTTTCTTAATGCTAATGAGAAAGGAACAACAGCAGCAGAGAGACATTGCATAATGGAAAAAACTTCTGAATTGAATCAACCAGTATATTTCAAGGACATGTTAACCTCACAATGGAAACCAGGAGATGTACTATGTTGGGGAAGGGGTTTTGCTCTTGATTCCACAGGAGATGAAAAATTATGGATACCATCAAAATTAATAAAGATTCGCTTTGAAAAGGAGAAACCTTTTGAAAAAGAGAAATGATACCACATCCACAATGGTGACAAGCATACAGGTGGTAAGTAAAGCTCATAAGGGTTAGGGCAGGGTTCTGCTCTTATCTTGGCAGGAAAACACACATCATCAAAAACTCAAGAGACCTTGGATGTTTGAATGCTGACAGAAGAAAAAATAACTATTCACTAAGGAGCATCTAGAAAACAGAATATGGTTTATGAATCCAGGTAGTGTTTACACTTATATTTACACACCTACACACATACGCACATACACACACACACATAGCTGGTTTTGGAGTTGGACAATGGTTCTGTACTTCTCTAAATCCAAGCTTGTTGTTAAAAAGAACATTCAGAGTTTCTGTCTCATATCAGGAGCCATCTGGTGTGGGACAGAAGAAAAACTTTAGGAAAAAATTTACTTTCTCCATGCCTTTTTTGTCTATATCATATTCTTCATTGAATGTATGTTTATATGAATGATGTTTAAGTTTTTTCATGATGGACATAGATTTTCCTACAGATCCTTTTCCTGCAGTAATCTCTGAAGTTTCCAGAAAGAAGATGGGGTCCCACAGCAACAACTCTACCTAGATGAGATGACATTGTGATGCAGACAGTGCTACTATAAGACTGCTTGTTTTGGGTACCAGCTGCTGAAATGGTGCACCTTCTCGTATTCTGGCCAGAACTCCAAATGAGAACTTTGAAAAAGAAAACAAAACAAAACAAAAATTCAATTGACTGCTCAGAAATTGTTTGAAACTATACTAGATAGTAATTTTGGAACTTAACTGCCACTTCATTTTTGCAGGATTCCATTAAGAGAACATTGCCCCTGTGACAGCAAGAAGCAATTCTAGAAGATGATGCCCCCATCCCAAAAAATTTTATCCATAGGGTTGGGAACATTGTTTAGGGGTTGTTGATTATTACTTGTATTAGATATAGGGTTGGGGTGAAAACTATGTTTGTTTAAAAAAAAGAGGGGGAGATAGTAATAGTGGGTAATAGAGTGAGTACTTGTGCACTATCATTTATGGATAATTTACATTGGTATAGTTTTTGTATATTGATACAAGTTCAAATTATATCTGTTACTTTTGTTTACCTATGCAAAGTTATTTTGTCAGAATGTATATATGCATGTTTCTACCTTGGTTTAGGACATTTTATATATTGCTACAATTTTTAGGATACATTTTAATATTGCATTATATATTACTCCTACCTCTGATAAAAATACTTATATATTGTTTACATTTTGAGGTCACTGTCCTCATTTGTTGCACATTTATTTACAGATTATTTAATATTCTAACATAAAGTTAAAGTCTTTAATTATTATAGGTCAATAGTTGTTTATGCTTGTTGTACATACAGTCAGATCAATTAGGTTCTTTCGATATATAGAGACTGTATTCTGCCTAGATAGGGAATCTTCAACCACTTCAAGGATCTGTAGAACATGGCCTTTAAATAACTAGGGTTTTGTTGGAATGAGACATGACTGCTTCTGACAGCACCAATCTATTTCCGAGAGAATGTTGAGCACCAAAGACACTCCACTTGGAGCTTGTTTTCTTCTTGGCAAAACTGACCTTTGGGCAAGAAACTGACAATGCCTCAACCACTGACAAGTACATGATATCTGGAAATGAATAAGTAGGACTGTCAAATCTTTCCAAGACAGGATAAGATGGTTCTGAAAAATTTCCTGCCTCTGAAAATGGTCTGTCAATTATGCTAGGCCATAGCCAAAGTTGGTTGCTTCAACATTGCAAAATGAGACTTTGGGTGATTGCTCAGATAGCTAATTGTCTCTATCATATATTGCTCACTTTGGAAGCTACTTGATTGTACTTCCTGCCTGCACAAGTAATATTATCTCCCTTCTCAGGCCTTTGATAGGGTTGAAGATTAGATAGTCATAGTTACCATCCTCTTATGATCTAGCCAAGCCATTTCCAATACAAGTCTTAGACTCGTTAGGATAGAATGTTTATTAAAACCTTTAGCATATGTTCCTTGCTTAATATTGTTTATGCTGATTGTAATTCTAATCTTATACTTGATATCTGTTCCTAGTGTATATTGTTTGTATTGGGTTTGGAGCTCTCTTACTTAAACAAAAGGGGGAGGCACTGTGGGAGATCCTTCTGCTCCTTCAGCCAATAGCCTTTAAGATACCAGCCTACTTGGGCGTGGGCTCTTTTGCTTTAGAAAGCAGTGGTAGCCGTGTATTCTCTCTCTCTTGCTTCGGGCTTCTGGCTGTTAGACTTCATTCCTGATCACACAGAGCGCTGTTGTCTGGGATGGTGATCTGTAAGTTTTTCCCCTTAAATAAATAACCCTTTTATTAATCACAATTCCAAACTGGTGTGGGACTGTTTTGTGACTTACATCTTCATCTGGCACCCAACATTTGGTTTTAGAACCTCCCCAGCTTGGCTGCCTGCCACTAGCTCGGCTTGGCACAAGCCCTCCCTCAGCTGCAGCCCATGCATGGAACCAGCAGTTCAATATAGAATCTCATACAGTGGCTTTTCTTGCCGCAATTCTTTGTATTTTCTCTTTACATGCCTCAGACTGGCTTCATGTCCTCATGCAATGTACCATTTGCCTCCCGCCAGGGCACACCACAAAAATCTGGGTGAGACGTGGGCCTCCCTGGTTTCTGTGTTGTTATTTCATGTCTGAGCAGGTGGGAAACAAATGAGTGGTCTCTGCTTACAGTTGCCTTGACTTTCTGCCGTGATTGATTCCACCTTTGAAATGTGATCAGAATAAACCCCCTCTCCTTCAAGTTGCTTTTGTCAGGGCATCTTATCACTGCAATGAAAGAGAAGCTAACACACTGCCTTCTAGTGGTGGCAAGTGATATTTCCATTAATGGTAGTGATGTAGGACTATTTTTCAATTTTTAAAAGTATACTTTGTTTTAAGCCTTATAATTTTTCTTTCCTTCTTTGTTTTAGATAGGCAATGCATTTACAAGCTATCCAAAGCCCAACTGTTTAAAATGACAAATATAAAACAGCCTTATGTCTAATCTTCCTTCTCTCATCTTCTTCTCTCCTATACCTACAGGTATATATGAAGAATCCAGAGTATGCCACAAGACTATATATATATATATATATGTATGTATATATATATATGTATATATATGTATATATACCTTTATACAGATGTACACAAGACATACATAGATACATACATAAGCACACACAAATACATACATGCTGTCGTCTCTACTTGGTTCCGTGAACCCTAGGACACCAACAAAGAGAAATGCTCAACTCTTATATAAGATGACAGTGTTTGAATAAAATGCACACATGTCTTTCCATATACTTTGATTTCCCCCCTAGATTACTTTTAATTCCTAATAAAATACAAATAGTTGTCATTCTGAATATCAGGGGAATAATTAGAAAAATGTCTGTACATTTTTTATCTGCTTTTGGTTCAGTCAGTAGTTTAAGGACTCTCAGACATGGAGGGCTAATATGTGTCTGTGTGTCTGTGTGTGTGAATGTGAAAGAGGGAGATGGGGGAAAGAGAGAAAGAGAGCAATTTACTACATAGAGGTAAATACTTTGCCTTTTTCGTTGAATAATTATTCCATTATATCAATACAAAGAAACAAGCTTCATTATTTTTTGATGACTGTAAAATTAGATCTTTTTTTCTAGTATGTGCCTTGTTTAAACAATTCTCTTTGCCAGAAATTTGGGATGATTTCATTGTTGGGTTTTCTGAAAGTCCCACATCAAATTTCATTGTGCACAATGCATTCTTATTTATATTATAGTATACATGTGTTTTATGAGAATTCTAAGGAATAAGATTGATATATTAAAGACTAGATGTGAGTTAACCTTGGAAGATGTAATGAAATTTTACTCATGCAAATGATATCTGCCTTCATTATCACCTGGGACAAACGAATAATGAAGGATTTTCTTTTTAAATAAAAGTTATTTTTGAGTGTGTGTACTGATAGATGTGTACATATGTTGCATGAGGAGGAGCAGGATGTGTCCCATTGCCCAGCTCCCGGCCGTTGGCCTGTTTTTGGTCCCAATTAGCTTATACTCAAAATAATTACACAGAAACTGTATTCATTTAAACTCTGCCTGGCCCATTAGTTCTAGCCTCTTCTTGGTCAACTCTTACATCTTGATTTAGCCCATTTCTAATAATCTGTATTCACCACGAGGATGTGGCTTACCGGCATGAGTCTAACCAGTATCCATCTTGGGCCAGAGAAGCATGGCATCTGCCACACTTCCCTTCTTCCCAACATTCCATCCTGTCTATCTGCCTATCTGATTTCTGCCCTATCAAAAGGCCAAGGCAGTTTTCTTTATTCAACCAATGAAAGCAATACAAATGAAGAAGCACCTCCTATACCATATCCTCTTTTTCTGTTTAAACAAAAAAGAAAGGCTTTTACTTTAACATAGTAAAATTACATATAACAAAACAGTTATTATGCAAGAATTACAGTTACAATATTTAGATTTATTTTATTTTTCATCATAACAATGGAAAACTATTACTGTAACTAACTATCTATTCTTCAACTCCATCAAAGACTCCAGAAGGATAAAATATTATCTAAATAAACAAGAAATAAGCAACTTTCAAACTCTAGAAAACATCTAGTTGCCTGGACAGTCACCCAAAGTTTTTCTGTACCGTTGGGACATCCATCTTCAGCCTACAGGCCCATAGTATCCAGTAGACATTTCCATCAAGTAGGAAATTTTAAAGACAGTTCAGTCACTTTCTTTTGTATACTCTTGCATACTCTTTCATGAAGCAGGAACCCTGAAGGATCATCTCACCTTTAGGCAAGTTTAGCAGTCCTCTCTCTGCGGGTTCTTTGTGTCCAGTTAAGCAGTCCAGGCAAGAGCAGTTTCTTGCCCAAATGGCTAGCAAACTCCATAAGGAACCTCTTTGATGCCCATCTTTTTCTTGAAGTAGCTTGGTGCTGCCAGGAGCAGATGTGTCTCATTGTCATGAAAAGTCCTAAGTTATTAAAACATTTAAAATGCCATATTCTGTAGTCTTTGAAAGATATGAAGAATGCCTATCTAACTGAAATATATCTCTATATATCTAGAAAATCTAACTAACATGACTATAAGCTTGATTATTATAGATGATTATTTATTAACAACCTATATTTTCTAATTATACATTACATTTTTAAATACATAATCACAATCCCTTAATCAAGATCAGAAATACATATACATATAACAAAATTGACCTTAAATTTATGTCAACAAAGTAAAATTTATATCAATGTAAATTATTCATATCTATATCATATCCCCCTTTAAATGTAAAAGAATATTCATAAATAATATTTGGGAATATGGACATAGGTTTTTTTTTCCTCCAAACTTTTTTTTGCTGTATGGGGGCGCTGTCAATCAGGTCTGTTATGGTGTATCCTGTGTGCCAGGTTCATTTCAGTTGGCAGTTGAGTGAAGTAATTTTTGAGGGTGTGCACAGCTACCTTACAGGAGGGTGTGGTCTATCATACCATATTGGTCTAGAAGGAATCCACAGGGTCAGTTTTGCTTTGCACTTTTAAAATGCTAAGCTCTTAAGAATCTAAGCTGAGACAATCTCAGGTCACATACAGGTACTGCCTGCTTGCTCCGCCCAGTCCAACATAGCGGAGCCGCTTGTACCTCTGAGTCATGCACAGCCTGGAAACATCTCTGTGTATGGCTGCGGAAATCCACCATGCTCTCCTGCCTGACTAAGTCTGATCCCGTTTTCTGTCCAGGCAGGAAGAGCTGAGCCACGGCATGGTCTTAGCTACTTTCTTCCGGATCCCGAGTGGGCACACAAACATCTGGGCCCACAAATGCTTCATAGCCGGACTTTGCACCGGTGGCCGGGCCCAGGAATCCTCGTTTTAAAGCAGCTTTTTTTCTACTGTTATTGCCGAGCCAGGAAATCTCTCTGCAGCATGCCCCAGTAAACAGTAAAAAGCTGTGTTAAACTCTCTCTCTCCTTTTTAAGTCCTCTCAGGTTTTTAAGTGGATTTAGCCCCAGGGTGGGCACCAAACTGTTGCATGAGGCGAGCTGGCTGTGTCCCATTGCCCAGCTCCCGGCCACTGGCCTGCTTTTGGTCCCAGTTAGCTTATACTCAAAATAATTACACAGAAACTGTATTCATTTAAACTCTGCCTGGCCCATTAGTTCTAGCCTCTTCTTAGTCAACTCTTACATCTTGATTTAGCCCATTTCTAATAATCTGTATTCACCACGAGGATGTGGCTTACTGGCATGAGTCTAACCAGTGTCCATCTTGGGCCAGAGAAGCATGGCATCTGCCACACTTCCCTTCCTCCCAACATTCCATCCTGTCTACTCCACCTACCTGATTTCTGCCCTATCAAAAGGCCAAGGCAGTTTTCTTTATTCAACCAATGAAAGCAATACAAATAAAGAAGCACCTCCTACACCATACATATATGTGCAGTTGTATGGTGGGCAAAAATCAATTGCTCTCTATATTGTTTGTTTGTCTGTTTAGAACTAGGTCTCTTGTAAGCGGAAGCAGAGCTTTTCTGTCCCTACTGCTGGGCCCTGAATAATCATACAGAAATTTATAATAATGACGAAATGCTGTCTTTAGCTCAGGCTTATTACTAACTATCTCTTACAACTTAAATTAACCCATTTTTATTAATCTACATTTTATTACATGGTTTGTGGCTTTACCTGTTCTCTAGTATGTCTTGTTCCTCTGGTGGCTGGCTCGCATCTCTCACTGACTCCGCCCTTCTTCCTCTCTGTATTTTCAGTTTGACTTTGCTGCCTAGCCTTATTCTGTCTTGCTTTAGGCCAAATCAGTTTTACTACCAATGAATGAGAGTAATGCATATTCATGGCATACAGAAAGATTATCCCACAACAGTCTCTCACTGAACCCAGAGCTGCCTGGAGCCAGGTAGCTGGCCACAAGGCCCAGGCACCCTCTCTGCCTCTTGTATGCTGAGATTGCTGGTGCATGCTACTATAGCCAACTGGTTTTCAAGTGCATGCTAAGGATCCAGACTCAGGTCCTCCTGCTTGTGGAGCAAGCACTTTAGCGACTGGGACATCTCCTCAGCAGCCCTTCCTCCCCCATAAGCTTATTTAGGGCTTTAAAAATGCAGGTCACAATATAAAATACTTTTAAGTATATAATAGCAAGGAAGGATTTGGACTTTAATGAGACCATGCAGATGATAAGGGAAGCTAGGTGTTGACAGTATAATGCAAGCAGGTCAGTTATATAATCAGAATAATCTGCCTTATGTAATTAGCTGTTTTCATATGCCTAATTACTCTTTTGTTCAATGAGGGTTGTTCACCCACACTTCAGTTCAGACTCTTTTAAATTAACCCCTCAGATCTCAAAATCTTCATCAGATCTTGTTGCCCAAACAATAGCTGCCCTTGACTGCCTGCTGGTCTCCCACTTCAGGAACACTGGGGATACCCTGGCACATGGATAGAAAAGACTCTGCTTGTTGTGGTTATTTCCACTAATAACAGAAAAAAAACCTCCGTAGCATTGTTTGTCAGCCGCAAATGGTTGTATGCCTATGCTAATACCTGTAAATGCTAGAAGGCGATCTCTCTAAATTCTCTGCCTTGAAACTGTCATTGTATATATACCATTAATCTTCAAAGTGACTTTATAAGGCAAATGTGGTTAGGATTTCTCACTTTAAGACATCATGAGTGTAGATGGAGACTGCTCATTCATTTCCCGGCCGTCCGGATGCAAATAGTCACACAGAAACTATATTAATTACAACACTGATTGGCCAATAGCTTATGCATATTATCGCTAACTCTTATAACTTAAATTAACCCATTTCTATTAATCTGTGAACCACCGTGAGATTGTGGCCTATTGGTAAATTTCTGGCTGGCATCTGGCATTTTTCTCCTTCGGCAGCTATTAGGTATCTTTCTCAGTTTGCCCACTTTCTCTCTATATCTCTATTTGAATTTCCCACCTTGCTTTACTCTACTAAGCCATTGGCCGAACATCATCTTTAATAACCAATTGTAACAAAACAGATTCATAGCACACAGAGGGGAATCCCTCATCACATGAGTTTGAGTATCTTGCTTTTGATCTCAGGAACAGAAGTAGAAGACTTGGAGTTTTAATGGCTACAGTCCTTTGACCCTTGGCAATCACGAAAAGTGGGTAAAGAGGGTCTTACAAATACGTATTTTAAAGACATGCAAACTCAGTTTCAAGGAGGTCAGAGGATTTACCAAGTATCTTCTGTCTAATGATTGGAGGAGCTCATTCCTGTTTCTACTTGTGATGTTAAGCCCCAGTGTTAATGCTGGCTTGTCTGTCAGACTCTCAATATGATATCAGTCAATGATAACATTCACCTGTTAGAACTAACCACCTATCAATTACACTTTCGTTTTCTGGGATGGAGATGGTCTTCATTGCAGAAAAACAATCCACTAGAAAGTCTCAGGACCAAGGAACAAATGCTCAGTCTGATTTTTATTCACATCATTTTGGGTAGATTCTGTGTGAAAAATATTTATATCTTACTAATTTATTTGATCAGAGTTCATGGGTTATTAGGTCCTTCAATCATTTGAAAAAGAAAAAAAAAACAGCCAAGCATGGTGGTACATGCCTTTAATCCTAGCACTTTGTAGGCAAAGGCAAACGGATCTCTGAGTTTGAGTATAGCCTGAACTACAGAGCTAGTTCCCAGGTAGCCAGGGATACAGAGAGAAACCCTGTCTCGAAAAACAAAAAAGAAAGAAAGAAAAAAGAAAAGTTGGTCTATGGCATACACAAAACCTAATGATATCTAAGGATTTATTGCATGAATGGCACACATGGAAGAAGGGGGGCTGAGAATGTACAGCAGTGGCGTGGAGACCTAGGAGAAACCCTGGCAGCAGAGACCTCAGAGGCTGTGGATGGAGTGTGAGTGCAAGCGACTCTCTAGCGATACTGCTAGCTGTCTATAGACTGTTCACTCTTCTAATAGTAGACCTTATTCTTCTGTTCAGGGCCACAATGGATTGATGGGTGGACCCAAGTTTCTATGAGAAGGGAAATGCTTTATAAGAAATAGATAGGCTCCATTTCCTTCTTTCTTTCTTTCTTCCTTCCTTCCTTCCTTCCTTCCTTCCTTTCTGTTGTTGTTGGGTTTTTTTAAACAGGTAAGGGAAATGGAGAGCAGTGGATCTGGGGGAGAGGGAGGTGGGTGGGACAAGGAGAAGGGGAGGCTGCGGTTAAGATGTATTATATGAGAGAAGAATAAATAGAAAGAGAAAAAAAAATAGATAAGCTATCCCTGGCCTCCCTCTGGTCCTTTTCCCTTTCTTTCTCTCCTGTTATCATTTGAACATGGCTTGTTCCTTCAGACATGTGTCAAAGCTAAGTCAGGAATGGAACAGTACATATGGGTGCTTATTGGGACAATGTTAGGCAGTGACCTCTAAGGGGAGATGAGTGAGTTGTGGGCTCTGGACCCTCACAAATACAAGCATTGCCTTTTTCAAGTAAATGCCCCGATATCAAGCTGTTAGTAAGGCTGGGTCCTTACAAATCAGGCTTTAACATCCTGCTTTGCTTTGCTGACACAACTCTCAGTCCAAAAGGAACTAAGTGTTTATTCTCAGCCAGATATGAGGATGACCCAAGAACATAGATTCAGACTGTCCCAAATGATGCGTTCCAGCACGCAAGTGCTTACATGAACTTTGAAAGTCACAGAACAAACAATGGGCACTTACAAGTGTATTTCCTAAATGCATCTGTGAAGACCTCAGGTAGGCAGGTTACAGCAATGCCTGGAGACATCTGTTATCTCTTCATTTCAGGGGCCATCTGAGGGCATCCTTAGCTCTGGGTTGGTGGCGGCTAGTGCTCTCCTGAGATAATACATTTAAAGGTCTTGCCTAGGCTTGGAAGGATGTTAGGCCAGGCATGGAAGTTGATGATACATAACTATTAGGGATGCTAATGACACCCCAAGATGTTTGGAATCCCAACCAAACTCTCCACAACTACAGAATCTCTAATTGGTTCATCGGTCTGTAGAATCTTCAACAGAAGGGCCAGTTCTAAGCGGGAACTTCAACTCAACCCTCCTCCTCATGAACTCACTTCCTTCTTTTTTTCTGACATAAATTGAAGTTGCATGAGGCCGTCATTAGCTGTGGTTGTCTGATCTTGAATTTCCCAAGCCTCCAGAATGAAGAGCCAAAGAGGAGAAAAAAAGGTTTTTTTAATAAATTACCCAGGTTCGGAGACTTCTACTGTCTTCAAGGAAGTGGGGTATAGGGTACTCTAGGTAATGGACTGGAGTAAGGTTAAGATCTAGTAGCACACACAACCAAATGTGACTGAGGAGACCAAACTAGCTGAACAAAGGCATCCTGGGAACTCTTGGAAAGTCCTGCTCTGAAGGGACTTTGGAATCGTTATATAATTTTTCTTATGAAGGGAAAAGGTGGATGACAAGACCAACACCTATTTTCTCATGCAAGTTACTGCATTGACCCATGAACCTCCTCTGAAAGAGATGTGAGAAGAAAATATGTCAAAATTGCACATCCCCTGTTAAGTTCTTATTTAAACAATAAAATTTCATGGCTGAGAGTTGGATCAGTTAGAATCTCATAAAGAGACTGGTACAGTTGTGCATATCCTTTTAACCCCACCACTCTGGGATCAGAGACAGGAGGATCACTGGGTTAGCTAGCCACCAGTCTAGCTCGTAATTCAATGAAAGACCCAATAAAAGAAATGTCTCAAGGGTGAGAGTGATAGGGAAGGACCCCTGACATCCTGTCTGGTTCTGAGCAGCCACATACGTACACGCAAATACCTACACGCGCGCGTGCGCACACACACACATACACACACACAGACACACACACACAAACAGAGAGAGAGAGAGAGAGAGAGAGAGAGAGAGGAAGGAGGTGGGCGTTGCCCTTTTAAAAGGGACCATAGCGAATGTGCACGGAGGTGCTCTTAGGGGCTACAGCTGAGAACGTATCTATAGGACCCCAGGGCAGGCCAGTACAGATGCCTGAATACTAACACTGGTGTCTAGTGTACCTTCTGCATCTTCTCTGTCATTGGGGTAGGGAGTAAGGAGACACTGAACTGTAATTTTCCCTGTTGGTACTGCTGTCACCTTCTCCAGTACTTCAGAAACCAATTTAATTAAAATCCCGGAAGCAGTGTTCAGCTGCCATCAGGAAGGGCTGAAACTACACACTTTTCTCCTCTCACCCTCCACATCCCAGGTTCTTTTCTGGGTGGCAATGAACACCTGCTATTCCGACCCAGCCCTCCTCCTGCTGACGCTTCCTCCTTCATGATGTAGTGGTTTGTTGTGTGCTGACACGGCCCATTGCTTATTAGCGTTCACCAGTTCTTTGAGGACAGAGGGGATGTGTGTGGTTGTCATAACATAAGAACTGTAAATGTTTGCTAACGAAGGAAGGAAGGAAGGAAGGAAGGAAGGAAGGAAGGAAGGAAGGAAGGAAGGAAGGAAGGAAGGAAGGAAGGAAGGAAAACACCAATGTATTGACATAGGATATTTAGGAAACTTGGGGGGAAAACAGATTGATCTAAAAGGGATTTTTATTGACGATCAGGACAGTGATGATGATGATGATGATGATGATGATACAATATCCAGTGTATCATCAGTTGCTGGCTCAAGCAAATGGTTGACTATGAAGAGTGTAACAATGGGTTCTCCACTCAATTAATTGCCAATACTGAAAAGTTGTTACCGCTGATCTGGGCATATGGAAGCTGATTTTGTATTGTTGTTTTGAAGCATGATCCTATCTATGTAGCACAGGCTGGTCTCAAAATGCTGGGTCCCAGGAGCGAGCAAAATATTTGGGAACAGACCACCAAAGTCTAGGAACAAGAAACAAACCTTATTCCAGTCGTCATGAGGCACAGACAGCTTCCAGTGCACTGGGGCCACAGGTCAGAGCTCGAGCTTCTGACATGGTGACAACAGAAGCAGATTCATGCATCAGGTGTGGGTCAAAGAGCTTTTACAGCCTTGAGGTGAGGCTTAAAGTCACGTTACATTTTTAAGGTTTATTGCTTTTGATTATAAGAAGTTATAATGTTAACTGAGGATGTTTGTGAAAATCTGTGGCTGACACAGCTGCTTTTCACTATCCCTGGAAGAATATAAGACCAAGAGTAGAGTCACTTGGGAAGATGGTTAAAAACTAAGGGAATACATCGCAGAGGGTCCAATAGAGGCAATAGTTAGGAGCTAACCTTTGCCTAGCTAGAAGCCTGCTTAGCTGGGAGGCAGGACAATTGGTCAAAGTTTCCCTCTGTACACAGTAGCTACCAGATGTCTGCCTTTGGGGGCAAAAAGTGATTGTTAAAGCTTTCAAGTGGCTAACAACCTTATTTTCTCCCAAAATGAGTTTTGGGTTTGCAATTTTATCCTCTGGGCTCTTCAAAACTCCTTATGCGGGCAAGGTTGATTTTGTCCTTCTGGTTCTCCTGTTTCCATTTCCCACGTATTGTGCCTGCAGGTATGTAGTACCATGCCCAGTCCAAATGGACTTCTTTAATCATCAAAGGTTTCAGTGCAACATGGGGAAACTTACATGAACCAATGAGTCACTACTGAATTTCCCGGTAGACAGAGGTTTGATAACCCATCAGCCATCTTCATGTTCAAACACATTCAATACGCTTGATTGCTTGGTATTTCCCCCTACTTTCCTAAACAGGGAAGTTTCCATAACTCAAGAATCATCTATAGAACAACAGACCTCCAATAAGACATTTGACTCATCCTTATATGTCAGGGCACTATGATTCTATGAATAGTGAGTGATACATGGGTTGACAAACCCTTGGGAATGATGAGGAAACTGCTACTGGGCTCTGAGGCAGCTGCTGATGCGCGCCTCTGGGGCAAGCACTAGCAAGCAATGTCTCGTGATGGATGTGATGTGAGTAGCTCTTTGCTGCTTTGACTTTGCCACCAGGACGGACTGTCCCGAGAACTGAGAGCCAAATTAAATCGTTTCTCCCCTAAAGCACTTTTGTCAGGCTATTTTATCACAGCGACAGGAAGAAAAATAGGGCAATGACATTCTGTTGGCTCATAATACAGCAGAGAATCCAAGTCCAGTCTTGGCTAGACTGAGGGACTTCCACTATTAATATGGGTACACAACTAGAGAAAGATGCCACCTCGTTCAGCCTCTGCTACAACTTTTGTCAGGTTTTTTGTGGTCCCCTGGTGTAGTGTCATGAGTTCCATTTACTCTAACTATGCCTTTCAGCCATATCTGATGGGCACTTTCCGCACCTAACCCCCTATGGTAGCTTGAAACAACCTAGAGTCAGCTGGAAAGAGAGTCCCATCTTCCAAAAGATCACGGCCCCCAGGAGGACAGCAACTCTGCTTCCCCCACGTGAGACCACCATGAACCTACAGCCCATATCAACTCCAGACACAGGCTAGGAGTTACCTGCACACAAACACCAGAGTCAGTGACTGGCCTGCTCTGGAAGAGGGTTGGTCTTTGGGTACTAACCCTAGTTGGTGAAGCCTGGGGCTACATCTCATGGCCACCAGGGCGGCGGTGAGGAGTTCTTTCCCATGCCTTCTCTTACTCTCTTACCACCCAGTGCCACAAAGACCTTTTCTGAGCTGCCCTACTGTAACCCAGAAATGGATCTTCTCTTTGGAGGCCAGCCTGAACTCAGAGGACGCACTCCTGAGTGTTTGCCTGCCCTGCAGGGAGTTCTCCATGTGCTCGCCTAGGGCTTACTTCCATTAAGATTTCTATGAAGAGGAAGTAATCAACATGTGCTTGATGAGTGTGTGAATGGAATAATAAATAGGAACAAAGACATGAACGAGAGGGTCAGCAACACCCAGTGCAGGAAAGTTAAGGGTCAGCAACACCCAGTGCAGGAAAGTTAGAGACTCGGCAGTTCTTTTCTGAACTTATGCCTCAGGGCCAGCAGGCCCACACCCCTTTCTGGAAGCTCTGAAGAACCGTCCCTCCTGTCTTCCTTTGTTCAGAGCGGTTCTCAGCCTGTGGTTCAACGACCTTTATACAGAGGTAAATATCAGATATTCTGCATATCAAATATTTATATTATGAATCATAACAGTAGCAAAATTACAGTTATGAAGTAGCAGTGAACTAATTTTTTGGGATCACCATAACATGAGGAACTGTATTAAAGGGTCACAGCATTAGGAAGGTTGAGAACCACTCGTTTAGAGGTTGACCATATTCCTCAACTGTGGTCCCTTCATCTTCAAAGCCTGTGTCTCTTTCTGACCACTCTTCTATAGGCACAGTTTCCTTTTAAGTAAGATTATCTCTCAATATGAACTTTCAATAGGAGTTCATAGGATAGGCTTGGGCACCACTAGAACGCCACCTCCGCCTCAAGAAAGCCACTCCCATCTTGGGTTTTTAACTGTCATCTGCAAAGTTTCCTTTGATATGAAGATGCAATCCTGCGTGTTACTCTGCTAAGCTCCTTAGGAAACCAGCCCTCCGCCAGTGAACCTAAGTCTTAGAGAGTTGAAATGGAATTTAAGGCGGGAAACAGTCAGGAAAGCTATGAGCCTGAGAAGTCCTTTACTGTAGGGCAAAAGTTGTCAGAGATTCTAATTTGCCAGCTGGTAGCCACAACTTTAGGTCTTTGAATATGAAATTAGGGCTTAAAAATGAAAATTCTCCCACAAGTGTCTATGTTAAAGCTTCAGTCTCAAGCTGAAGGGAGCTTATAGAAACTTTAGGACATGGAGCCTACCTGAGAAATACAGGGCAGTGCTAAGTGACTCTTTGTATCTTAGTCTCTCTCTCTCTCTCTCTCTCTCTCTCTCTCTCTCTCTCTCTCTCTCTCTCTCCCCTTCTACTACAGGGAGAACAGCCTCCACTACAATATTTTGTTATGATATTCTGTCCAAACACATGGGGGTCAGATAATCAGGTACTGAACCCCATAAAATTGTGAATCCAAAATAAATCACTTCTTTAAGTTGTTTTCCCCAAATATTTGATGGTAAAAAAAATAACCACTGCAGTCCTCTGGTCTCATTCATGAGTTGGTGATGCACACGGTAGGAGCTCCAGGCCTGGCCCGGAAGGAGCCAGAGCCAAGAGGACAGCTCTTTTTTGGATTCTTTTTGTGGTCTGGCCTCCCACGGACATCAAAGTGGTAGAGTCACTTTCTAACTTGCCAACTGTCACCAGCAAGCACTAACAGGCAGATGACAGTCACATGGGTGAGTTCCTTTAAGGAAGAAGCTGCTGACAGATTTCCTCTATTGCCGATAGCAGTCTGCTCACCCTGTCCGGGTATGAAGGAAAAGGCTCAGGAAGGCTCCTTTGCTGGGATCTGTCCCTCCCCCAATATTTGGCATTTAAATGATATGAATACATTTCATTAATTAATTTTTAATGAAAACATAATACATGAGCAGAAGACTGAAAAATACCAATATGTATAACATAAAAAGATAGATGGGTGGTGGTGGTGCACGCCTTTAATCCCAGCACCCTGGAGACAGAGGTAGATGGATCCCTGAGTTCGAGGCCAGCGGAGAAACCCAATACTGGGGTACAGAAACTTTTCAACTCCCAAGATATTCGATGCTCTTTTCTGGCCTTCCAAAGTACCAGGAATGCATGGTGCACTGATGTACAAAACACTCATACACATCATAAAATAAAAATAAAAAAATTAAAAGTTTGCTTGGATATTGCCAAGTTGCTCCCTAAAAGGGTATGGTAAGCTTTCTTTCACCAATTGGCAGACTGTTTTCATCTGCTGACCTGCCCTGTTACCCAGGTACCCTGACCCTTTAAGAGACGAGCCCCGCCCACTCCCAACCTCCCCCACCCCCACGCAAGCACAAGCTGACCTCCACCTCTTTTTTCTTTCTCTCTCTCTCCTGAAGAGGCAGCTTCTGTCTCTCTCCCTTCTGCCCTTTTCTCCCTTTTTTCTTTTCTTTCTCTCTCCTCCCCCAACACTAAATAACTCTATACCCAAGCTCTCTCTGCATGGCATATCTGTCTGTCTCTCATCTGTCAGCAGCCTCGGGTCACCTTGTGGGACAGGCCTTGGGGTCACCCATGTCATGAATGATAACACAGACTAGGAAGTTGATTTCCAACACGGTCTTCTGAACCCATTCTTAATTGACTAGAGCCTAGCATTGGACTCTGGTTCGGGAGGTGCTCTCTCTCTCCAGGCTGAGGCTTTATGGGTGCAGGGGAAAGAGCACTAATCTAAAACTCAAAGCTCCCACACTCTGGTTCTGGCTCTTTAACCCCTAAAAGACTTGGAACAAGTTACTCGCCTTCCTGGGACACAAGTCAGCTAAAAAGCCCTTAGAACTAAAGAGAAGTGGATCTGTGATTCTGGAACTGCAATTCCCATCTGATGGGCATGCCCAGTCTCACAATATAAAAGTCTGCATTGGACAACATTGGTTAAGTCCCACCGTGAGCTGAACTGCAAATTTTAGGAGCCCAGTGAGGTACCAAAGTGGGAGTGCCAGCCTTCTAAGGAGGAGGTCACAATCCTAAAGCAATTAGGAACTACAAATGATTGCATATAGTCAAGTGTCCTATCTCATGACATGGACTGAGAGGCAGCAATATGACACCAGACACTGAGTCCTACTGGGGAGTTCATAAAAAAGATGCTATTTGGAACTAATGAGATGGTTCAGTGGGTAAAGATGCTTGCCATATAAGCCTGGTACCCGAGTTCAGTTCCAGGAACTTACTGTTGGAAAGAGAGAAACAGCTCCACAAAGGTAGCCTCCTGCCTCCACAGGCACACTGCGGCACCACCCCCTCCCATTTATACACACGCTGGCACGTGCAACCACACAGAATTGTCACATAATACAACAATATGGTAATTAATACGTGAAATTTTAAAGACGCTGTTTGCCTAAGTCATTAAGTACAAATAGAAACATATCTAGTGGTGGCAGTAGAAAGGAATCTGGGCACATACTGAGCAGCAACACAAAAGGGCTCAGGCGTGAGAAAGTCCAATTAGCATATCAGAAGAGGCTGGAGAGGGAGCGAGCCTCTCACCAGGTGTGACTGTGCTTATCATATGTACACACAGTCCCTGAGGATCAACAATGCAATTGCCTTCCTTCCCACCAGCATTTCCTGTCTCAGGGGACACCAGCTCCACTCCTCCGGTGTCATCAAATCTCCAGACCATCTCCAGTTCATCATCTTTATAACTCATGCCCAGCCCATTGAATTCTACTGTCCCCAACTTCAAAATATAACCTCAACTCTAGTCCTTGATTGCTTGCCCCTTGGCCCATCTCTCATCTCTCAAATAGAGCCCTAGCTAACAGACTGCCAGGAATAGCTCACCAGTAGTCTTTTCCCCAGCCACCCCCACTCCTGGAACTCCCTATTTTCAGTGCACAGAGTAATCCTGTTAAGAAAGGCCATTTCTCCAGAGGCGTCTCATTAGTGAACAACATTCTCAGAGTGTGAATTCACTCTCAGAGTGAATAACAGTAATTACAACCACCAACGTCCTCCGGGTCATGTCCTGCCCTGACGGTGATATCACATCTTGCCACCCTTTCTCCTTCCTCACCTGCTTGCCTTCTAGATGTCCCAGCCTCAGAATTGTCACAGGGAACTGTAAACTGAGTCCTGAAACTTCATTGAAAAGTACAGTTTAAGGGGCCTGTAGGGTGACTGAGCAAGCAAAAGCACTTGCTGCACAAGCCTGACGACCCCCACCCCAAAGGTGGAAGGAGACAGCCGACTCCTCCATGAACAAACTGTGGCATTTGCTTACACACACACACACACACACACACACACACACACACACACACACACACTTTTAGGATGCCCCTTACTCCCACCTATCCTGCCCTTTCAAGTTCCTCGTAGCATGCTCTGCTTTTCTTGCTGCACTTAATTTCTTATATAGCTGTGTGCTAGTCATTTATCACCTACAGCTCCAGTTCCATAAATTATCAGTTCCACAAATGCAAAAACTTATGCCTCATGGCATAGCGGACACTGTGGAGCCTTGGTCAGCTCAGGATGTTCCTTGATGGAAGGGGATAAGTCAATGCAAGGGGAGAGAGGTGTCTGGCAAGGGGCTGTGTAGATGATCTGGGCTGGGCTGTTCCAATGCCCTGGGCTCAGGAAACTGCTACATCCAATTCCCCCTCTCAGTTATCATTTAACTTGTTAGGGATTAAGAGAAAAGGAAAAGCAGAGTGACAGTCACCTAGGGCTTCCCTTCCTGGCTGTCACTTTGTCAATTGTGTAAGTCACCCTCCCTGGATCTCAGGTTCCTCATTTGCAACTCGGGAGCAAAGCACCGACTTCCAAGGTCTGTGAAATTTGTGAAATGAGTTTGCACCTCAGCGGGGTCTAACAGGGTACCTGCCGGTTTTTAAAAGCTTGACAGAACTTAACTAATTAGTATAAGAGAGGCCCCCACGGGTGCCCCTAGAGGGTGTCAGAATCACATAAGGACCCCGGCTCTAAGGAAGCTCACAGAGTCATGGGGAAGGGGGCAGGCAGTCTCACACTCCCC
Organism: Ondatra zibethicus; assembly: GCA_004026605.1. NCBI lineage: Eukaryota > Metazoa > Chordata > Mammalia > Rodentia > Cricetidae > Ondatra > Ondatra zibethicus. The sequence continues at coordinate 24,649 of PVIU01002482.1, read as the reverse complement.
CAGGCTGCACATCTGAACTCTCCTTCAGGCCTATTTCCTAGTCTCTGCATTACCTCCTGCTTTTAGTCTATCTAGTTTTCCGACACAGGGTTTCTCTGTGTAGCTTCGGCTGACCTAGAACTCGCTTCGTAATGTTTGTAACTTGAAAGGCAAAATAACTAATTTTTGTTAAAGCCAACCCCCTTAACAACAATGATAAAAAAAAAACAAAACAAACAAACAACAAAAAAAAAACCGTCTCCCTTCCCGACTTCTCTTAGGAATTTAGGTAGCTGCCTTTCCAGAACAGAGAGGCCTCGAAAGGAATGCGCTAAGGGAAATCTTGTCAGAGCTACTGTGCAAGTTCCCATAGTTAGGGCTGCAGGAAGAATGGACCCGCCCGGTCCATTGCTGCAGGAAGAATAGACCTGCCCGGTCCCCGCCCAGTTCATTGCAGAGGCACCTGCCAGGTACCTGCTGAGGTGTCCGTGGTGCTGATTGGCCTGGTACACATGGGGCGACATCAGGCGGTGGGCCGGCCCGTGGAGGCAGGAGCAGGGCGGGCTAGCCCTCGGGCGCCATCGCTCACCCCGGACGTGCAGCAGGCTTCCATCTCCCAGGGGTGATTAGGCAAGCCTGTGAATAACCCAGACCCAGCAGCTGCCAAGTAGGTGACTAAGAAACCTGCGGGGAGGGGTGGAGAAAGTGAATTTAGAAAGAGTGACAAAGGTTGTCCATGGCAACCTTCAAAGGGAGTTCCCTGACTCCTCTCCGTAAGACTACGCTACGCACTTAGCCCCGCCTGGCACTTGTATACAGCAGGCTCATAAAGGTTGTGGCCGCTGGATTTCACACCCCTACGAAGTGAGGTCTATTTTTAATTCCTAATTTATAGACAAGGAAACGGCAGCTTAGAGAGGTTACAGGTATCCACACAGTAAATAGGTAAGTAGCAACATCACCCTCCCCTCCCACCATCATTTACCTGGACAAGAACAGGATCACTACTACCCTCGACTTTTTTTTTTTTTTTAAGTAATATAAACTCAACCTGTTGCACATCTGTAATCCTTCAGAATCCCGAGACAGAGCCAGGGTTGGGAGAGTCGCAAGTTAGCCTGGGCTCTCTAGTTAAACCCTGTCCTTAAAAGGAACAAACAAACAAATAAATAAAGCCAAGTTGCGCCTTTCTCCCAGATTTCCTTAGGTACTTTCCAGTTAACTTCCTGCATTGTAGGTGGTGTCAGAACTCCCTCTGGCCTCATTCCCTCGCTGGGGCTGGGAAATCCTTTGTGTTCCGTGCCTGCTGGTCCTTTCAGTGCTAAGCAAGTCAGACGTACAGAGGTCTTCCCAGCACACCACTGCTTCAGTTCAGGTCAGCCCCCACTTGACCATGTTGTCATGATGCTGAGCCCTTTGAGTGGGACCTGGCCTTGTCCTCCTTATTCAGTGATCTCAAGCCTTTTGACCTTGAGACAAAAGAATGCTGTCTTAAAAAAATATTTAGAACTCACACAAGCTGTTGTTTCCGAGAGCTCTGGCTACTCACATTTACTAGGATTTAAACTAAGATAGAAAATCTGTCGTCTAGGATGAGTAATAGGCCAGGGCAGATGGCTTAGTTGCTAAAGCACAGGACTTAAGTGTGAGGCCCAGAACTTGCATTAAACAAAGCTGCTTGTGGTAGGGCTCAATTTGTAACTCTGGCACTGGGAAGGCAGACACAGGTTTAATGTTAGGGCTCTATGGCCAGATAATCTCGACAGTTTGATGAGATCTCAGTCAAACTCATAGTCTATGCCTGTACACATATCATACACAAGTAAACGAATAAAATGAAATAAATAATAAACACGTGAAATGTTTACAGAAACTGTTTTATGTGAAACCGCTGTATCTTCTAAGACCAGACGTAACTATAAGAGTGGTGTTGTTTTCCGATCCTCCTTCATGTCTGCTTCAGAGAACACTGGCTACATCTCATCAGTCAATCCCATCGTAGCTACTGGAAAGCTCCACTGTTCCATTCAGGAAAGAGATGAATGAGGCACATAATATTCTCATTTAATAAGACAACAGCTATAGCCTCAAGAGCCCTCCAAAGGGTCTCAGAAGTTCCTGGACATCAGGGAAAACTGTGGCCTTCTAGAAAATTTAGCTTTTTTTTGGTCTGAGTCTTTTCATTTCTGATTCATTTTTGGCCAGACATTTCTACTCTCTGCTGATAGTTGATGATAAAAGTTGTTCAGGTTTTAGATGCCAAAGAGTAGAGCACAGGCTATACCCCAAAGCAGTGGTTCTTAACCTCTCTTGTTCTGTGACTCTTTAATATAGTTCTTCATGTTTGGTGACCCCCAACAATAAAATTATCTCATTGCTACTTTATAACTGTAATTTTGCTACTGTATAGTAATGTAAATATGTATAGCAATAAAAGTATCTGATAATGCAGGATATCTGATATGAGACTCTGGTGTGGGAAGTCCTTCTGTATATATGTTGCTTTTGTTGGTTAATGAATAAAGAAACTACCTTGGCCTGTGAAAGGGTAGAGTAGAGCTAGGCGGGGAAAACTAAACTGAATGCTGGGAGAAAGAAGGCGGAGTCACAAGACAGCATGTAGCTGCCAGAGGGGAAAGATGTGAGCTGCCAGCTGGAACCTTGCTGGTAGGCTACGAGCCTCGTGGTAAAATATAAAATAATGAAAATAATGTTAATTCTAGATGTGCGAGCTAGCTGGCAATACACTTAAGTGATTGGCCAAGCAGTGATTTAAATAATATAGTTTTCTGTGTGGTTATTTCGTGGTCTAGGCAGCTAGGAATAAGCAGCCTCCCTACTACAAGACCCCAAAGAGAACTGTTGCCCTAAAACAAAGAAAATGAAACCACTAAAAAAAAAAAGCATTTTTTTCCTTATACCAATTTGCTTCCTGTTTTACCTAATTTGTTTCTTACTAAGTGTAATAAAACACTGATCAAAAACAATTGAGGGGAAGACAGGCTGTATTCATCTTACAACTCCCAGGTCATAATTCTTCACTGGGGGAAGTTGGGACAGGAACTTAAGACAGAAACCTGGAGGCAGGTACCAAAGCAGAGATCATGGGGGAGCGCTGCTTTATGGCTTGCTTCCTCTGGCCAATCAGCTAATATCTTATATAGTCCAGGTCCATCTGTCTAGAGATTGGACTGCCCCTAATGGGCTGGTGCCTTCTACATCAATTAAGAAAGTCTCCCATGCCTGGTAGTGGTGGCACACACCTTTAATCCCAGCACTCTGGTGGCTGAGGCAGGCGGTTTTCTGTGAGTTCAAGGCCAGCCTAATCTATGGAGCAAGTTCCAGGGTGCGCTCCAAAGATAAAGCTACAGAGAAACCCTGTTTTGAAAAAACAATCAAACAAACAAAAACTGGGGAAAAAAAAGAAAGAAAAAGAAAAAGCAAGCAAGAAAGAAAGTCTCCAACACACATGTTCACAGACTATCTGATGAAGGAAATTACTAAATTGAAGCTTTCTCTTCCCAGGTAACTCCAGTTTGTGTCAAGTTGACCAAAACTAACGAGCACACTTCCCTACAACAATATAATCAGAAAATTACTACTATCTGGAAACTGATATATCCAAATTCCATAATTATTACCATCTACAAGGGACCACAGACCAGAGCGGGAACGTATGGGACATGTGGTAACAGAGTAATAACCTACCCCTAAGAGTTTCACATCTTTATCTTTTGGAGCCTGTGAATATTCCCACTTAAACAACAAAGATACCATGTAGATGGAATTAAGTTTAGGTGTCTTGACATGGGGAAGAGCGCCTTGCATTATAAGGTGAGCCCAGCCTAATCACATTTATCCACAAGAGGACAGGAGCTATTTCCTTGTCTGTGATCAGATGGCAATGTGACAAAGGAGAAATGGGCAAGGGGGGGGGGGGGATGGTGCTGGCTGTGAGGATGGGGCAGGGGCCAGAGCCAGGAGCAGGGACAGTCAGCTTTCAAAGGGTAGAGAAGGCTATATCCGCGACTCGACTCCCCTGGAGCCTCATAAAAGGAGGCTTAGAGATGCTTTGATGTAAGACCTGTGTGGCCTCTGACCCAAGAGATAATTCTTTTGAATTGTTTTTAGCCACCAGGTTTGTGGAGATTTGTTTCAGAGGCAATACAAGCTCAGCACATTGCCCCAAGCCACCAGAGATGGTGTCTGTCCACCAGGGGGTGCCTATGAGGCCCAGGGCTGTACCCACAAAGACTTGGTGCTCAATCTCCTACTCCCAGATGCCTTTTGTGAGTACCTCAGACCCCCAAATTTGTAGCCTGAAACTACTTCATTAAAGTTGTCTGAGCCCCCTCAATGCCTGCTGCCCCTCCTCACAAGGTTGGGTCTGCTGTTAATGTTCACATCCTTAATCTTATAGGTGGCCAGGAGCATGTATGGATGGGTCTGGACAGGACCTGCGTGTGAGCTGGAGGATCTTCAGTGTTGGAACCTGTGGGTGAGAAGAGGAGAGAAAGTTGCAGGGGAAGCAGCACCCTGTTACTGGGAAAGCTGGGGTTTGCTTTTGGGGTTCTTATTCTCACTTATAAAAGAATTTAGAAATGGACTCAGAAGGAAGTTTGAGAACAATTTTATTAGAGTTGAGATAAAAAACAAACAACAACAAAACCAACAGAGCAGGCAGATGGGACTCTGAGCAGCTGTCTGGAGGATGGAGATGGGGAGAGAGAGAGAGGGAGAGCGCTAGGGCCAGGGAAAGGAGTCAGGTCCAGCAGGGAGGACTGGCAAGCATCCCCATTGTGGATTAGCAGCTTGTGGCAGAAGACAAGATGTCTTCAGAGAACACGTGAGAAATCCTAAAGTGTCCAGGAAAGCATGCTTAGGTTTTGGGCCATGATTTGACAGAAAAGAATAGAAAGAAGAAAAGGAAAAGGTATGCTTTTGGAGTAAGAACTCGGGAAATTACACAGGCTTACGAGACTGCCCAGAGAAAAGGACTGTAATAGACTGAACAGAAGGAGGGCTTCAGGAAACTGTGAGTTTATTATTTCATTATGGGATAATTATTTCTCCCACCTCCTCAGCATAGCTTTAGGTGAACCGGGCTTTCTGAGAGGCGGTCTCCTGACCAGGTGATTGACAGAGGCAGCTAAAGAAAGATGTAATTCCAGCACTTTGGAAGCAGAGGCAAGCCCGATCTACAGAGAGAGTTCCAGGACAGCCATGGCTACACAGAGAAACTTTGTCTCAAAAAACAAACAAACAAAAAACCAAAGAGCGAAAAGAAGAAAGAAAAAGAGAGAGAGAGAGAGAGAGAGAGAGAGAGAGAGAGAGAGAGAGAGAAAGAAAGAAAGAAAGAAAGAAAGAAAGAAAGAAAGAAAGAAAGAAGGCAAAAAATGTAATGTTCTAATCTTTGAAGCAAATCAGAATGTTATGTCTCTACCAAGACCAGAGGTATTCCATTCTTTTGTTCAGGTGACTTAAAGAGGGACAGGTACAATGTGGCAATAACTTCACAAACATGTAAAACCAGCCTGTTTGCAAATACATTCTTGAAAATGGCCCAAATTTTATAGACTAGACTTCCGTGTTCTGGCCCTGTGTCATAGACCTTCCTTTACAAGAGCTGGAGGGACAACTGTAGCTCATTGGTTGGGCATTTGTCTAGCATGGGTAAAGCTCTAGGTACAATCCTCAGTACAGGAAAGGAAGGAAGGAAGGAAGGAAGGAAGGAAGGAAGGAAGGAAGGAAGGAAGGAAGGAAGGAAGGAAGAAAGGAAAGAAGCGAGCGCAAACTATGGGATTGATTTATGAAAGGAGTTTGCTCACTGTTGGGATCTGACAAAGTACCACAAACTCAGGGCACATGGCAAATTCTCCTAAAGCTAGTTCTGACTCACCTCCTTGCTCTGATGCAGTTAATCCCATGGAAGCAAACGTTTCAAGCCATCAAAAGAGTGAGACTAGGCAGAGTCCTTCCTCCCTCTAAGACAGCTAAGCCACAGCTAAGCCATGCTGTCCAAATGACTTCTAGCCTTCTGCACCAGGCAGGTGTTTACACTGGAGGCTTAGGAACCTGTGCAGATGGCTAAGTCAGCCAAGTGCCACCACCTATGTGAGTCTGAGAACCTGAGTTCTGATCGCTGGCACCCACGCAATAGCTGGGTGTGGACACAGGAGGATTTATAGAGCCAATCTAGGATTTCTAGATTGGCCAGTCAATGGGTTAGATAGTGTCAGGGTCAAGAGAGTCTCAGAAAATAAGATGGAAAGCAATGGAAGACACCCAGTGTCAGCCTCTGCGTTCCACCTGCACACATGTGCATGTATGTGGAAACACACACACAATACAATGTTTATTTAGTTAGGTTTGGTGAGATCAACAAATCAGGTAATTACTGAAAAATGGCTTGTTATTCACAAGTCCCAAAAGGAGCAGACACTTCACACCATGTGCGAAGCCACATGGGAAAACGAGGTGGGTGGGTGGTGTCATTGTGCATGGTGGTTTGTTGACTCAAAGTAGAACCATCCATTGAGGAGGTGGGAACCTCAACTGAGGAATCACTTATATCAACCTGGCCTGCAAGCATGTCTGTACGGCGTTTTCATAATTAATGATCAACGTGGGAGGGCCCAGTCCACTGTGAACAATGCCATCCCTGGGTAGGTGATCCTGGTTGTATAATAAAGCAGGCTGAACAAGTCATGAAGAGCAATAGTAAGCAGTATTCGTTCCTCCGTGGTCTCCCTTTACGCTTCTGTTTTGAGTTCCTGCCTTGGCTTTGCTCAGTGATGGACTGTAATCGGTAAGTGAAACAAACCCTTTCCTCCCCACACTGGTTTGGATCGTGTCTATCACTGCAGCAGAAAGCAAACTAGCACAGTCAATGAGAAATCATGGGGTTGCGATTCAAGGGGGACATGAGGCAGACTGTCTTCTTTAGTGACATATTTATTAAAAGAGTTTTTAAGGCTATGGAAAGACAGCATGGCCATAGCTCTGAGGAGAGACAACAGCAGAGTGTGTATGTCAGGGGCAGGGGGAGTCCCTTCTTAAAGGTCTCAGAAGAAGAGGAAGGCTTCATGCCTGTGGGTGATGAGTAGTTCATTAAGATTTGTAGTCAGGCTCGCTTTGACTCCTGGTGGTAGAGGAGCGAGAGGAGGGGTCTTGAAGGAACCTTATTAATGTGTGACTTAGGGGATGAGGGAGAAACGGAGAGAAGGGACACATGTGACATTGAGTCATATCAGTTGTTCTCAGTACCCTCTAATACAGTGGGTCATAACTCCTCTGGGGTCGAAAGACTCTTTCACAGGGATCACATATCAGATATCCTGCACATCAGATATTTACATTATGATTCATAACAGTAGCAAAATTACGGTTATGAACTTCCAATAAAATGATCTTGTGGGCTGGAGAGATGGCTCAGCGGTTAAGAGCATTGCCTGCTCTTCCAGAGGTCCAATTCCCGACAACCACGTGGTGGCTCACAACCATCTGTAATGAGGTCTGATGCCCTCTTCTGGCTTGCGGGCATACACACAGACAGAATATTGTGTACATAATAAATAAATATTTTTTAAAATGATCTTATGGTTGGAGGGGTCATCACAACATAAAGAACTAAAGGGTTACAGCATTAGAAAGGTTGAGAACCACTGCTCTAATATCTTGGAAGCTCATACCCCAAGCCTATAAACGTCCCCCGAGGAACTGATAATCACAGGTCTGTTATTCTCGAATCTGGGCACCTGAGGAGTCTGTCAGTCTGTCAGATGGTTACAGATTCAAAAATGGGCTCAGATTCAAAAATGGGCTCTCAGTAAAAGAGCCATTTCCTTTAACCTAACAGTCAGGAGACAGGGTAAGACAGAAGGGAAATGTGGCAAATGTCTTTACTGTGGCTTCATGGGAAGTGCTAGCACAAACAAACAACAAAAGCAGGTCTCACTTTAAAAGGAATAAGAAATAGTTTATTCTGGAGCCATTTTACATGACCATGATCTGGGAACACCGATTTAGGTGATCCCAAACTCCATGTTCCTATGTGAAAAGCCTCATAGTTTCACAGAACAAAGATAGTAATAAATCAAGGTGAGTTTAAAACACATTGAGGCAGCTGCAGTAAGGTGGAGGAACTGTTCTTTAGGCAATGGACTGGTTGGGACGGGAGAATGTGTACTGGAGCTCAAGAGCCTATGAAAGCTCTTGAAAGCAGGTGGCCTAGAGAGTAATATCTTCATGTCCTTAAGGATTTGGTTTCAGGACCCTCAACAAATGCCAAAATCCTCAGATTCTCATGTCCCTTATATATGACAGAACATCTTTGTATGTGACCTACAAGCATCTTGTATACTTTACATTTGTCCTAGGTTACTTATAATATTCAACATTATGCAAATTTACGTAAATAGTTGTTATACTGTATTATTTAAAGAATAATGACAAGAAAAATCTATGCATATCTTCTGTACAGGACATTTAATCTATCTATCTATCTATCTATCTATCTATCTATCTATCTATCTATCTATCTATCTATCTATTTTACATCCCAGTCATAGTTTCTACTCCCTCCTCTCTTCCCAGTCCCTCTCCCCCTCCCACTCCATCTCTCTTCCCTTCGCTTAATCCCCTCCTCCTCCATTTCTGTTCAGGAAAGGGCAGGTCTCCCATGGATATAAATAAAACATGACATATCAAGTCCGATAAGACTAAGGTACATTCCCATGTATTAAGGCTGGGCAGGGTAACCCAATGTGAGGACTAGGGTCCCCAAAGCTAGACAGCCCCTTTTCCTGCTGTTAGGAGTCCCACAGTAGATCAAGCGACACAACTGTCACGTATATGTACACAGCCTAGGTCAGTCACATGCAGGCTCCCTGGTTGTCAGTCCAGTCTCTGTGAGCCCCTATCAGCCCAGGTTAGTTGATTCTGTGGGTTTTCTTGTGGTGTCCTTGACCCCTCTGACTCCTACAATCTTTTCTCCCCTCCATCTGCTGCAGGATTTCCTGAGCTCCATCTAATGTTTGACTGGGGTGTACAGGACATTTTTGATTGGTTTGGTTTGGGCTTTACAGTGGAGGGGAGGGGCTCAAACCCGCAGTTTCCTGAAAGCTACACAAGTGCTCCACCACTTGGTTGCAGGCCTCGAATGTGAAAGGAACACTAGCAGTGAGTGATTTGCTCTCTCTAGCCTTTGGAAGGCTAGCTCAGTTGGTGGTGTGCTTGCTTAGCAGGAACGAAGTCCTGGGTTTGATCCCACGGAGCCCATAACCCAGGCGCAGTGGCACACATCTGTAAACCCAGCACTTGGGAGGTTGAGGCAGCAGGGTTGGGTTCAAGGTCATCTTATGTAGTGAGTTGGAGGCTAGCCTAAACTATGATATCCTGTCTCAAAAACAATACATGCAAGCGCGTGTGCACGTGGACACACACACAGACACACAGACACACAGACACACACACACACACACACACACATTGTCTGGGGATAGCAGTCTTTCCTGGCTCAGCTAAGGCTACAAGAAACCAAATAATCAAAAACAAAACAAGAAGAAGGAGGAGGAGGAGGAGGAGGAGGAAGAGGAGGAGGAGGAGGAGGAAAGAAAGAAAAAACAAAGGCTAGCTAGCATCATGTGGCAATTAGTCTGCTTCTAGTTCTAGAAAGGCCCAGGGCAGCAACAAATCTGCAATCCGCAGCCAAGATCTCTAGCCTCAACCAGTGCTGCCCTACAGTGTGAGAGGGCCTGAGCTCTGCTATGTCCTCACTGGATCATAATCCCCACTTTCCTACTTTGTTTACAACACAGGGCAACTGGGTCAAGTCTTCCTATTCTCTAGCAGAAACACGGTGCTCAGCCTGCAGCCACCACAACAGGTGGCTGTGGAGAGCTGGGGGCCTGTGCAGAACCAGGGGGCTGTGCGAACCAGGGATTGTGCAGAGCTGGGGGGCTGTGCAGAACCAGGGGGCTGTGCAGAACCGGGAGGCTGTGCGAACCAGGAACTGTGCAGAGCTGGGGGGCTATGCAGAACCGGGAGGCTGAGCAGAACTGGGGGACTGTGTAGAGTCAGGGGGCTTGCAGAACCAGGGGACTGTGCAAAGTTGGGGGACTGTGAAGAACCGGGGGGCTGTGCAGAACCAGGCGCCTGTGCAGAGCCAAGGGGCTGTGCAGAGCCAAGGGGCTGTGCAAAAGCAAGAGACTGTGTAGAGCTGGAGGGGTGCCATGCAGAACTGGGGGTTTGTGCGGAACCAGGGGGCTGTGGAAAAGGTAGGGGTTATGCAGAGCCAGGAGCCTGTGAAAAACCGAGGTGCTGTGCAGAGCCAGGGTGGGTCTGTGCTGAACGAGAGAGCTGTGTAGACCCCTGAATGGGGGCGTGCTGAACTAGAGGGCTGTGCAGAAATGGGGTACTGTGCCAAACCAGGGGGTTGTGCAGAGCCAGGGGACTATACAGAACTGGGAGGTGGGTGGACGGTACCAAACCAGAGGGCTGTACAGAGTCAGGGGACTGTACAGAGCTGGGGCACTGTGCATAAGAACTTCTGTAGGCTGCGTTCTTTTTCCTTCTTCCTAACTGCTTTGGACTGTATCTGTTTGTTTCCAAGAAAAGACCACACAGTGCTTGGGGGCTTGTTCCAAATTTTGTTTCACGTTTACATCTAAGCTGAGGAGTTGTGTCCACAGCTGTCTGTATGGAACTTGCTCTAACATTGGACCACCCACCCCTAACTCTGTTAAACAGTCTGGCTGTTTATAGTGGACAAGAACTCTGACCCTGGTGGGCAAGGAGAAGCATCTAGAACCTTCTTACATGTGCTTCTTCCTGACAGGAAGTGTTTGTGTAGGTTTCTCTGAAGTCGGACATTACACACCTAAGGGACACCGCTCTATTTCAAAGGGGTTGGCTTGTGAACTTCTTCCCTTGGAGCTACTGGACATGAGTTAGAGTCCAGCCAGTAGTTTGCATCTGGAATAGATGGCATGAAAGCAACTGAATGTCATTTGGCAAATTAACATCTTCCAAAAGTACATGCATAACATCATTGTATAATCAACACTGTGTATGTCAAAATGCCAACAATATCTAATAATGACTGTAACATGATCGCGAATAACATTTCTAAATATTAGTAGTCTAATTTTTATTAAGCATCAATTCTGCCTATACAGTAGTGGCATTCTAAGATGATTTTCCATAGAGCATTTGTGGGAAGGGCCTCTGCCCTCTGACCCCAGGGCCTTGGAGCCTTAGCAACATTGTAAAGAGGAAGAAAGGTTTCGAACTCCACAGCTAGCTAGTTCAGCAGAGGAGGGCTGGCAAATCTGCCTATAATGGTTAGTTTTCCTTATCAACTTGACATAATCTAGAGTTCTGTGAGAAGAGTATCTCAGGGAGGAACTGGTTGACTTGTAGGCACAGCTGTGAGGGTTTTCTTAGCTGGGTTAGTTGAATGGGGGTGATATGAGAACACTGAGATGTCTTTGAGAGTGATGGAACATTTCTCAGCACAATTTGTGCTTGGCTTGGGGAGCTAGACTCCTTGGAACTTGATGGATACCAAAGCTGCCACAGGCCAGAGCCTTCTACGTTCTTGTCTCATGAATTCAAGAAATAAAAGTCATGGATCACCAAGGATGAGTTTGGGAAAGATTTGATTATAGGACGCTTAAGAGAGAGAAAGAAGACTGAGAAAGAAGACAGTCGGGGGTCCCCTGTTGTGGGCTACCACTGAGTTTCTCTCTGTTGGAGTTAGCAAAATTGTCATGGATGGAGGAGGGGAAGGGAGTAGGTCAGTGTAGCTCCTAGTCCTGGAGTCCAGAAACCTTGAAGTTTCACTCATATCCCAGTGTAGCCCCTGGAAGGGATACTCTATTCAGGGGGTAGATAAGGAAAAGGTAGGTCCCCTTTTGGCTTCTGTAGCTTCTGGCCAATGTGCAACAGGAGACATTCCTGGCTTAAGCCTTCTGGAAACTCAGAGTTGAGTGCCCTGGGCCATGCCTGAGGAGCAGCGAGTTGCAATTGAAGTTACCGATATCAGCAGAAGGGAACCCCCTGATGGGCCAGTCTCCTTTAGCCAAGGCCACAGGACTGCAGAGTGGAATATCTTTGCTTCTGCTGTGCCTTTACTTTGCTACAGCTCTCTTTCTCTGGTACCTATCATGGTGTGAGTGGCTGTGGGTAGATCTCCACTGCCTGTAATATAGTGTGTTTATCTCTTGGAAATAGCCCGTTCTACTGGGCATTTTTACCTGTGGATTGTCAAGAAAATGACTCCTCCCTAAGCTGTACTAATCTGATAATAATAATGATAGCTTATACAGAGTTTTGACGAATAAAAATCAATACAAGGACATGTTTCACAGCCAGGGTCCATGAGTCTCACCTAAGGAGCTGCATGGATTGTAGCTCAAGTTAATGACTAACAATTGGGTAGCCCAGTTAGTTTAAATTTTTTTAACTTTAATGTTGGAGGATGTGTTCACAGGTCTTGGAGTGCATCACAGTTAAAACAAAACTTTAAAAATAGCAAAATTAAACTAAGATGTTATTGTTAAATAACTTTAAGGTTTAAAAAAAAAAACCAAGAATACAATCGAAAGTTTTAGGAAGGCACATAACTGAACGCAGAACTCTTTAAGGTCAGGGAGTAAGAACAAAGCAGCCCAATTATTACTGACTGATGGACTCTCCTTGCTAGGTTTAGTTGATGACCAAAGACGATGATTGCTTCCTTATACCCATTTCTGTCCTCAATCTCCTGATGTAAAAAAACTATTAATAAATGGACATGTACCCTAAGGATTTAAAGTAGAGCTAACTGATTTTTTTCACATATAAAAGTTTAGGTTTGTGATTCCTTTAAGATTTCTTATAAGATTACCTTTCAAGATAAGAAATAAGGTAATTGGCCCTTTCTTTGTAACTGCAAAATATGAGATAGAGAGAGAGAATAAAGAAGAAAAAGAACAAAGAAGGAAACCATCAAGAGAGTTTATAAGTGTCTTTTTCCCTCACACTCCTCAGACAGAAATGATTAGCTTCACCAACTCCGTGGATTCCTGTCAAAGCCCTGTGCTGTTGGAGGCTGACTCCCCAGACAGTGATAGTTGAGTATTAACTTTATTGGGCACTCAGTGAGGATCTGCTTGGTTCATATTTGTCTCACCAACAGGATGGAGGATGACTCAGCGGTAAGGTTGCTCCTGTCGATCTCTGACTGTCTAGTTCCTAGAATCCTACTGAACTTAGAGTGGGAGCCCAGTTACCAACTGGTGCACAAGCATGTGTCTGTGAATTTATCATTTCTTTCCATCAGTACCATCTTAAGTATAGGCTGCACCTGGATCCCATTTTTGTAAATTCCTCCATGACAGGTGCATGCCACATTCTGCCACCATAGTCATTGATCTCCAGAGTTGCTTTGATTATAGCTTTCACTGTCAGACCTCAGCTCCTCCATCCTTCCCTTTGGTAATCTTGCAGGACTGCCTGTCTGTTAGAATTAGATCCAAGTCTATAGTGAGAAGCTCCACACAAAGGGTACTGAAGGTAAAGGGAGCTCAGATATAGGAAAAGTTCTGGTGAAGCACTCTAGATGACAGTTTCAGGAACTTGTGGTGACCATTTATGACTTCATTTTTTTTTACCCATCCAGATGCTTTAATGTAGCCACTGGGTTTGAATTGGCTGAACAACTGGGAAGGGGTACATAACTGGGTGGAAACTTAAAAAACCATACCTGAGTTGCCACGGACAAGACATCTTTCTTTTCATGGATAAGACCCTTCACCAGATGGGGTCCTGGGTTGAGAGACCCTCACAAAGGGCTCCTCTCGTACCTGCACTGATCTGAGACAACCAAGTAGTAGGAGCTCTTGTCCTCATTACATAAAAGGTACCATGATGACGCTGTATTTCAGAGGAAAGAGGAGAATAGAGAAGGTTAATCCTTGCCCAGGCTGCTCAGAGACCAGAGCATGGAATCTAGATCTCTTGAACTCGAGGAGAAGATCTCATCACCCAGCAAGCCCCTCTAGGCCTCTCCAGGAAGGTCCAAGAGCTTTGTCAGATGTTGTTCCAACATCAGACTTCCTACTTTTCAGAGTCCCAAATGGCAGCCTCACAATCTCTTCCTAGCACATAGGAAGAATGAAATGAGCTAGGACAGGTGTTAGAGACCAGGTGCTCTTCCAACCTGCCATCAGTGGCTCAGCACCAGCAGCCACAGATCACATGATCACCAGCCAACAAATGTGACATAGGTACCCTTTAAAAGGTCCCTGTCATCATGGCCTGCTCTCTCATATGCTCTCTCGCTCTTGCTCGGTCTGTCTCTCACTCTGTCTCTCTATCTCTGCCTCTCTCTTGTCCCTGCTCTAAGGCAACCTTCCCCCACCCAGTAGGATCCAGCCATGATAAGCTTAATAGGAACAGACCACCCAAAGGAAGTTCTTAACTTCCAACAGTCTCACCTGCCAGTGTTGGGCCTAGCCACAATAAGCTTAATAGAGGCCTGGGTCTCAGTAGTTTACCTGGTTGCAAGAAGGACCACAAACTGAGATTACCCAGGCACCACCCAGGACCAGACCATCCAAAGGAAATTCCTAACATTCTATCCATTCTAGATAGGAACACTGCCAATACACACTCACCAGGACACCCCTCGACAAATGTCAGCCAATCGGTCCTGAACCTTAGAAACCCCTCACCCCAACCTTTCTTTACTACTATGAAAACCCAGCTCTAACTGAGCTTGGGGCTCTCCAATCACTCCAATACTTTGGGCACGCGGAGAGAACAAATTTGCAAACTTGTGTAAGAATAAAGGCTCTTTGCTTTTACATACAGGACTCAGTCTCCTGGTTGGTTTAGGGGGAACTCCATGATCTGGGCATAACAAACCCCACCTCATCAAATCTCTCGAATGAGATCTGTTGTGTGGTGTAATCTCTGCAGCATTCCTTGGCCCCAACTCACCAAGATATCTCCCCTTCTTTGCACTGAGTAAACCCTAACAATAGGAAGGCTGGACAGGTGTGTGGGGATTCAGACAGATAGCCTTGCTTATTCCCCAGAGATTAGCTCTTATCTTTGTCCCTTGGGTTGATAGCACACACCCACACCTTTGAACTCTTGCTATTCTTTCCAACTACAAATCCCTCCATTTTTCTGTTCTTCCCCATCAAAATCCAGCTAGAATGCCATTTTCCACATAGCCTCCTTCCATATTAGTGTTCTCCCCTCTCCCCAGCCTTTGCTAAGCACACTGTGTCAGCAAGGTGGCCAGAAGAGTGTCTGGCTCATCTCTAATTACACTAAATAAATAAACAATTAAGAGCACTCTCCAACCCGCACCCAACTTCCTGCAGCTCTCCTTCAGCTTGGCTTAGACCCAGCAAATGGCCCTAGGGACTTGTCCTTCATCTAATCCTCTGCCAAAATCCTCCCCTCTGCGTGTGAGGAACCAACACTCAGTGAATAAAGTAAGGCACACTGAGTCTGCATTTGAAAAGTGATCCACAAAACCTGCCTGGATTTCTTACTCACTTGCATGCGTTTGACCTCGTACCTAGGGATTATTATTTTCTGTGGTGGTCATTAGGATCCTGAGTGCATGACATACATACCCCAAAATGCAAAAATTGGCAATAGCTAATAAAAATGATTTGTTACTAATAACAACATTTATGAGTCAGATATTATTCTAGGAGTTCAGAGAGGTAAGTTAGGAAGACTCAGTTCTCTGCTTGCTTCAGGAACAAGCCATCTTCTTGCAGTTACCTCAAATTCCAGATGCTATGCAAACCACCCACATACTGCTTCACTTGTTCCACAATATGTTCTTCTGTTGGTTTCTAGATGTAGCCCTGGCTATCCTGAAACTCGCTCTGTAGACCATGCTGGCTTCAAACTCACAGAGATCAGCCTGCCTCTGCCTCCTGAGCACTGGGGTTAAAGGTATGCTGCACTACTATCTGGCCACAATACAGTCTTGAAAAGGGAATGGTTACTGCTCACTGATACTCTCCAAGAACCTCAGGGAATGTGTGGCAAACAGTAATTTAATGCACTCCCATTTTTCAGATAAAGCTGTGTGGGTTTGTCCCTGAGGTAGGAAATGGGGAGCTGGAACCCAAAGAGTGAGTGCACTTTGCCCATCTGGGTTACTTCTCCAAAGAAATATCAGCTCTTTGCCCTCCCTATTTATCTTTGCTTCCTTTCCTAAATTACCATATTTCTCCTTTGTGTACTAGAAGATTCCTTGTCAGCTGCCACAAATTGACTTCATTGTTGATCCAGCCAAGTACAGTTCCAAGATATCCCTACTGCCACGTGAGAGGGCTGAGAACTGGAGTTTGCAATTCTCTAAGCTCCTGATCCAAGAACATCCTCCTCAGCTCACGTTGCAAGTGGCTAACCCCTCGGTGGCTCAGGGAAAGCAGTTCAGCTGAAAACAAAGCAAATACTTTGAGGAAGAATCTCACCCTTGCCCCTGCCAAGATAAATAGCCACACGCTACAACCATAATAGCCACTTACATCAAATTAGATAACCTAATGAAAGGGGAAAAAATGGTACCATTAAAATGTCCAATTAATATAAACAGGAGGGATGCTGGTTTCCAATCTCTCTGATTCCATTCCAACCACACAGACCTTCATCTACCTTGATGGGGCTGCCCATGTTACTTTCCTCACCATGGCCCATTATCTCACTGACATCTGCTGCTTTGTTGGATGGATTCCTGTTTTCAACCTTGGCTCTTTCATTAAAGTTGCAGAATCCTTGCCAAAAAAAAAAAAAATGCTTCTCTTCTGTCTGATTCCAGAGCAGTCCACCCATCCATCACTAGGTCTTCCATTTCTGCAGCATGCATCGATTGAACATGCCTATGTTCCCAGCAGTGCTCCCTAGACAACCTGGTCCACTGTACTGAATGCTCCTTCTCCCTAGAACATCTCCACTCTTGTAGTTTTAACTAGAATTCGCCCACTGATCATTTTCGGATATAAATCTCCAGACAGAGACCTCCCAGCTAGTTGTATGGAGGTCTGAATGTCTGCTGGAATCTGCTGTTTGATGTCCAATAAACAGCTGAAACTCAACTTGTTCCAAACAAAACTCATCAATCACCTTCTATAAACATGCTGTTCATTTCTCTTATAACTTTAGACACTGGCTCAAAAACTCAGTTGGTCATCTACATAGAAATCCTGACTTTTGTCTTCATTGAGATCCAGCAATTTCTTTCAGTCAGAGATTAATCTTATTTTGGTCCATCTCTGATCTGGGCATCTTCACTCTTTACTGTGTCCTACCCTTGACCCTTCATTTCCTTAGGTGAGCCCTTACCATCCGCACTCTGATGACCGATTCCCTGATGAATTCTCTTCTGCCTCTTTTGCCATAGAGAAACAGATGGCTCTTTGGCCAATCACTGTTAGGTCAAGTTTGTCTTCACCTGTTGTTGTCCTCTCATTTGCTCTGCCCACATCCTTGTTAACGGTATCCACCCTTTATGTGCCTCAGCTCCCCATGTGATATGCATGCTTCCTGTCAGGACTCACTTATTTGCTGACAAATGGTATTTTCTGTGACCTAGCTCCTGCCTCATACCCCCCATTCAATATTAAGGCAATGTGTTCAGCATCACCCACTGCTTCTGCATAGGGGGTCTGTACAGAAACCCTGTGGCTCTTTGCCCAGGCTAACTTTCAACCTATTGTCTTCCTTAGGGTTTCTATTGCTATAATAAAGCCCCTGACCAAAAACAACTTGGGGAGGAAAGAGTTTATTTGACTTATATTTCTATATCATAGTCTATCATTAAAGGAAGTCAGGACAGGAACTCAAGACAGGACCCTGAAAATAGGAACTGAAGCAGAGGCCATGGTGGGATACTGCTTACTTACTTGTCCTCAGAGCTTGCTCAGTTTTCTTATACAACACAGGACTACCTAACAGAAGGGTGACTGCCCGTGATGAGCATCAATCACTAATCAAGAAAATGTGCCACAGACTTGCCCACATGCCAATCTGGATGAGGTAATACCTCAATTGAGATTCCCCCTTTTTCCCAATATGTCTGGGCTTGTGTCAAGTTAACAAAAACCAGCCAGGATGATATCTGTAGACATTAGGTCTTCCTAGAAGATTTCGTCTATGTCAGGTAGGTTGTAAATCATCGTTTCATTTCCACTGTCTATACTTGTGTTCTTACTAAGTCCCTTGACTGTCTTAGTTCTTAGGAGCTGAGCATTTAATAACAGTTTGCTTGGTTCAAACCCTGAGCCGGTTCACTTTGGTTTTCCCATCTGTAAAATGAAAGCCTCCATCGCACAGGACTTCATTCCTTCAGCATGTGAAGTGTAAAACACAGTGTTGGCATATAGTTTGCTAGCAATTACCTAGCATCGCCCAGCTGACACCATGCATTGTTAACACTTGCTGCATCTATGACTGTTGGAATGAGCTTTGGATGGAGGTAGACCAAGATTCTACACCACCTTAGTGTGGTCTCTTGACCTCATTTTCCTATGAAACAGGCAAAGTACCACCCCTTCCTAGTGAGGTTGCTGTGAGGCTAGGCATGGAAGGCACTTGGTGCCCACCAGCGCTCTCTGCATTTACTAGGTTCTCTCTACCTTCTCCTAAGCTTTGCTGTCCTGGCTGAAGCATCTAAAGGTACCCTGGGTGGTTCCAGCTGAACCTGAACAAGTTTGGTCACTCACCAGAGAGGCCCCTGCATTCCCTGGCAGCCTCTGGTGTGTAAAAGGCCTGGAAGAGTTTTTTGTTATGCACTCTCAGGATTGCTCAGGTGTCTCTTTATGTCTCTGAGCGAGGGAAAATATATTTATGCTCCATGTTTGTGTGTGTACACAACATGCCTAGAGCATACATTATCCTCAGCCTTTGACAGCATTCAGAGCTGACAGAAAAACACGCCAAGACTCCTCACTTGCAGATACCACAATGCTGTGTTGAGATCTGGCGAGATACTCGTGTATTGTCATTCTTCAGAAGTCATCGGCCCCGCCTAGTTTAGTTCAGGGGCTGAGAACACAAAATCACCTAGCCTGAGTCCACTCCAAGTTTGCAACGTTGACCTCAGTCCTTCATACTTTTTTTAAAAAATTGACTATTTTTTTTAATGAATAGAGACACTCTAGTTTGAGCTACATAAAATTACTTGGTCAGAAATGATAGAGTGTTGGTGATTACATATGATTATCCTAATATGTTTCTACAGTGAGCAATTCAAAAAGTATAAAGAGTCAGAGGGATCGCTCCTATTCCAGCCCCCTCTCCCTAAAGCCAGGGGTGATTTGAGAAACAACTAAGCTATCATGAAAACTGTGTTACATGCATCTTAATTTATAAATACACAGGAAATATGTTGTTCCCGCCTTCCTTACCATATCCTTTAGAAATTGTTCCAGTGAATACTTTGGTGTTGGTTAACCATTACCTAGGATTTTGCCCATTGTTCCTGGTCATCTAACATTGTGGGCACTACTGTAAGGAACATCTAAGATGCGGCCGATCACCATGGAAATAGATCTCCATGGAAATAGATCTCCATGGAAATAGAATGGCATTTTCAGTTTCCACGGTTGTGCTTTCCCTGCAGTGGTTTCAGCATCCTAGGGGCAGTTAGCAGCGGCTCTGCCAGAGATCACAACCTCCAGCCAGGTACCCTGGCCTGGGCTCTGTGGCTCCTCTGCCTTCCATTGTCTTCCAGCCCTCAGCAGCTCCAGTGATGTTTGGCTGTTGAATTACCTCTTGGCATCCTGTCGCCCTGTTTAGTTTCTTCAGCATCTTTGTCCATTTTTAGTCATCTCTATTGGCTTTGAGTTCTTTCACCCCTACCACCTCCATCCTGGACACTGAACTGTTACTCTCAGAGTGACGGGAGTAAAGAGAAGAGGCCACATTTTCCCACCGCTGGTGTGAATGGACATTGCTGTCAAAGTTCTGGGGCGTGCACTTCGGCAAGAACCTTAAACATGAGCATAGCCTTACCTAAAGAAACATGTAGTGACATGTTTGTGAGTGAGCTAATCTGAGGTCTCGGACTTGCTTCTAAACAAACTAGTGAGTGAGGGGGTCCACAGAGAGCGGGAGAAGA
The DNA here is from genome assembly GCA_004026605.1 of Ondatra zibethicus. Classification (NCBI taxonomy): domain Eukaryota; kingdom Metazoa; phylum Chordata; class Mammalia; order Rodentia; family Cricetidae; genus Ondatra; species Ondatra zibethicus. Next base: position 4,533 of record PVIU01002482.1, on the reverse strand, counting down.
GCCCTGATGTGACAGTGGACCAAACTGATCTGCTTAAACGCTGACCATGGCCATTTCTTTGTTTATGTATGTCTGAATTTCAGTTATAGAATGTATTTTTCCAAAAGCAAAGTTAGGCTTTTCATTCTTCCTCATAGATATTTATCCTAAGGAAAAGTAAATTCCTAAATGTTTAAAAAAATAGTTTCTCTTTGGGGATGATTTTAACAGCATTCTTTAAACAATTGCAAATGATCTAATATTCCACAGTAGGACACTCTTATTGGCATTTCCAATATAGCTTCATACCACTTAGGCCTAAAAAGAAGTTGTAGAATAAAAGAAGCAAGAAAATTAATGATTTTTTAAATTGGTTCATAATATTGGAAATTGAAAAAAGTCATACAAACCTTTTGATATCACAATTAAAATTTTTAGAGACTGTCTCATATATCCCAGGCTGAGCCCCTTTCTTATTTGTTGCTGTTTGTTGGTGTGAGACAAGGTCTCACTCCCCAGAGTGACCTGGAACTAGTTATAGAGACTTTGCGGGCCTCAAACTCACAGAGCTCCAACTGCCTGTGCCTCCCAAGTGCTGGGATTAAAGATCTGAGCCACCAGGTGCTGACACCCCTTTGTATCAGACAGTCTTGAACTTGTGAGCCTCCAGCCGCCACCTTCTGAGTGCCAGGATCACAGGTAAGCATCATCACACCTGACCCTATGTGGCACGGGGATTGACCCCAGCCCCCATTAAATTTTCATATGCATCAGCTGGAGAGCTCAAAGGACACAGCCAAACGAAACAGGGTGTCCAGGTGGATACAGCTCTCTGCTTTCTTCCTTTTTTTTTCTTCTACTTGGTTTCCCTCCTGATAACATGCCTTGTATGACTCCCAAGTTCTAAAACAGAATGAACACATTCCTTCCTCATCTCCTCCTTTCACGTCTTTCTTAAAGCACTTCCGCCCTGGCAGCAGGTGTGCCTGTATTGAGTAGACAGACGGGGCCTCACTTCAACTCCTTTTTTCTGCTTCAGCTTTCAGCATAATGCCCTTTCTGTTGAGCCTTGTGAGGCAGGGATTCAGGGGAGTGTGCACAGGCTGGTGACTGCAGGAGAAAGAGAAGCACACAGAGGATTCCGGTGGCCACAACGCTTTCCTCGCTTTTCTGAGACTGTGATTAGCCACGTGCAAGCTTCAGGGAGGGAATGTGCAGTGACAGAGGGGGCCCTGTGTGTGTGTGACCACTCCTATTCCCTGGCTCTCCTTGGCAGGTTGGTGCTTACATTTGATCCTCGACTCCTGACCTTCAGTATGTTAAGGTCTCTAGTTTGGAGGAGTAGCACCCAGTCTTTACACTGTGGGTTCATAATAAGGATACAAAAGTGCCTAGGACGCAGCTCAGCTGATAAAGTGCCTGCCTGCAAGTTGTCCGTGGTAGCTCACACTTACAATCTAAGTGCTGAGGAGGCAGGGACAGAGAAATCCCTCAGGCCCACTGGCCAGCCAGCCTAGCCCATTCAGCAAATTCTCGGCCTGCGTTGAATGCTTAGAAACCCAGGTTCCAAGCACATGCTGCCTAGGGAGACCCTAGCCTCTGCCTCTCGGGAACACCGTGTCCCTGGCAAGCAGCTAGACTTCCTGTAGCCCTTTGGACAGTCTTGACAGTAAAGTATTTGTGGAGATAAAGGGAAGTAACACCACTGAAACACTTGGATCCGCGCCCAACAGAGTGTAACTCCACCTTGACACCCAAGTCAATCACCTGGGGTGCCTCGGAAATCACTGAGCTGTCTGGAAGCTGTTACAGTGCAACTGCTCTGGTTGTAGTCTGGGTGCTGGGGTGTTCCAAAGATCTTCAGATGATTCTAACCTGCAGCCAGGACTGGGAACCGCTGCCTCTTGCATGAGGAACTACCTAATAAATTCGGGACCTGGCTGTTCAGTCCCTCCCAATCATCACACTGCCTACTGATGGGGGGAAATGAGCACCGCTCCTCATCCTCAGCTCTGTCTAGCTTCTGTGAGTCCAAGGGCTTCAGCCGTAGGCTTTTAGTATCACTGGTACCTGCGCTTGTTGTGGGATTCTTTTACTCTAGCCCCACGTTGGAATGCCACAATGCTGGTGTTTTTTACTCTTTTGACTTTTTAGGGGGAGGAGAGCACCACCAAGTTGCCTAATAAGTCACACCACAGAGTCTTATTCTTTCTTATAAATGCCCAGTCTTAGCTTGGCTTGTTTCTAGCCAGCTTTTCTTAAATTATCCTGCCTATCTTTTGCTTCTGGGCTTTTATCTTTCTCTATATCTGTATAGCTTTCCTTAATTCTTACTCCGTGACTTGCTGTGTAGCTGGGTGGCTGACCCCTGATGTCCTCCTCTCCTTGTTCCATCTTGCTGCTTCTTCCCTCCTCCAAGATTTCTCCTATTTATTCTCTGCCTGCCAGCCCTGCCTATCATTTCTCCTTCCTCTCTATTGGCTGTTCAGCTCTTTATTAGACCAATCAGGTATTTTAGACAGGCAAAGTAACACACCTTCACAGAGTTAAACAAATGCAACATAAAAGAATGCAACACACCTTTGCATCATTAAACAAATGTTCCACAGCGTAAACAAATGTAACATGTCTTAAACTCATATTCTACAACATGTACTATCTGTGATTGGTTACCCCAGCACTCCAGCAGATGGTACTTGGCTAAGAGCGGCCATCCTGCCCAGTTCTAGGAAGGACCATTCCAGAGCTTCTGCATTAGTGAAAGTAGGTGCAGAAGGAGGTGGCATCTTCTGGCTTGGGAGATACCTATGTGCCCTGGGCACTCTGGGTAGAGAGAGCATCCTCTACCTTGTCTGATCTCAATGAAGGAAGGGGACATTGTGCTTGATTTCGTAACCAGTTCTGGTGGTAGATTATAGAAGAAGAGCTACTATGGTGTCACAGAGAATATGGCTGTCAGTTTGAGAGGCAGTGCCTGAGTCTGTAAAATGGATTTTAGTCTGAACGATGTTTCTTGATTTTGGTTGACACCGTCAACCTGTATTTAGAGCATGCTATAGTTTGAAAACAGTTTGTCTTCTCCCAAGCTCATGTTGCAATTGAGTCCTATTATGAGGTAGTGAACAATCAGATCAATTAAGACCTGTTAGTGGTGATTAGGGCTCTACTCTCACATCTAAATTATCTTCCTTACATGATTAATTTATCAACAGTTGATGGGTTATCTTGATAATGGGCTTGCTGTAAAAGCCCATTTGGTTGGGTTTCCTATCCTCCTGCATCCCCTGAAGATTCTGCCCCCTCAAAGCCATCATCTGTATGATCCCTTAACCTTAAATTAGACCTATGAGCCAGCAGTCTCTGCATTGTTTCAACTCACTAAACTTTGCCACATGCTTTTGCCAACAGAGGACGGAGCAGGGCAGAACACAGCTAGAACAGTCATTTCAGACAGGCAGCAGCCCACTTTCCAGTTAATGCTCCGCACACTTTTGTTTTTCTGAAGACAGAGTTTCTCTGTGTAGCCCTAGCTGTCCTGGCACTTGCTTTGTATACCAGGTTGGCCTCCAACTCACAGAGCTCCACCTGCCTCTGCCTCCTCAGTGCTGGGATTAAGAGTGTGCGCCACCACCACACGGACCCAGCACACGGTCATTGCATCCTATAGTCAAATGACTTGCTTCCAGAATGGTATCTTCTTTCTTCCCCACTAAAAGAGCACAGAAGTAGCCTCAGAGACTCGAGGAGTGATGTCATTACCCCTTGGTCCAATTGTTCTCAGCTGGGGATGAGCCTACCTTTAGGGATGTTCAGCAATGTCTGGAGGTAATTTTGACTGTCCCAGCTGAGGAGAAGGTGCTTAGAGATGCCATTCCCAACTGCACAGATGTTCAGCACAAAGTGTTATCAGCTCCCACTGTAAACAGCACCAAGGTTGAGAAACCCTGCCACAATCTCTGCGACTTATTGGACAGCTGTTAGAAGCCAGGTGGGTGCTAAGTCCCAAGAAGTGACTGGGAAGCTGGACGCTCATTTCCTGCTCACCTGTGACTCACAGTGGTGGCATTCTGATTCCTATCAGTTGCTCCACTGAAGCAGCACAGATGGAAGCTTCTGCAACCATAGAAATGTCCCCAGTCCACTTAGGGTTAATTGGACCTGAAGATACCACCTTTCTATATAGATGAAGCTCTGTGGGGTGGAGCACAATATCACTGTTGGAGACCATACTCTGGCTCGGTTTATCACAGTTATCTCTAAAAGTTCCTGGGCCGTTCCCTGATTCTTGGTTTCCCCCAAGCAATCTCACACTAAAATTCTTGGTCCAGTAATTCCCTCTTCAAAGAATCATTTCTGGACCAGATGGTTTCAACTCAGAATTCTACAAGACTTTCAAAGAGGAACTAATACCAATTCTCCTCAAATTATTTCACACAATAGAAACAGAGGGAACATTGCCAAACTCTTTTTATGAGGCTACAATTACCCTGATACCCAAACCACAGAAAGACAATACTAAGAAAGAAAATTACAGACCAATCTCACTCATGAACA